>JAAIXJ010000056.1:1531380-1749780 GCA_013403705.1 Heliconius hermathena
AAAAAATTAAATTCAGACTGTTAAAAATATTTTATTGAACACGTGTTTCGTGGTTTTTTTAGAATTCACTCCTAATAAGCGGGCGAAGCCGCGCGCGCCCTCTAGTATAATATAATATGAAATATATGGAAAAAATATACCATTTTGAAATTTATTGATTTAGATTTAGATTAGTTATTATATTATTTTTAACTGTAGTTATATTAGAGGTAATGCGTATTGAGTGGTGGAACTCAACGCCGCGCTTTGCCTCGACACCAGAGCAAAGAAATGAAAATATTAAATATATAATTTCCTGGAGTGGGAATCGAACCCAAGATCTGTCACGTTTAAAGTCACGCACTTAAGGCTCATGCACCACGACTGCCCTCAACTATATATATATTATTTTCAAAATACAATACAAAGGCATTTACGACCATCTAGTAACTCGGTATATGTAGGATGACGAAAGACAAAATAGATTTTCCCATACGAAACTTACCTTATAAACCCTTCTAATAAGACCTTCAAGCACTCCAAAGAGGACCAGCTTCCTCTCATTAATGGCCAGCTCCTGAGGTCGCATGCGCCTGCAGAGGTCCCTGACCGTGCTACCGTACGACATGCCCGCGTACATACGGAATATGTCACTCACTTTTGGCAGTTGTCGGGCTGGTGGGAATTAGTAGAGTTTCATAGTAAAATATAATTTTGTATTTAGCTTAGGCCATTTGATTAACTCACAATATATTTTTAATATATATATATCTTAAGGCTTAACGCAACATTTAATATTTAATAAAAAAGTTTTTTTTTTTTCTAAATATACATTATATAATATCTATGAGTATTTATACAAGTTGAGTATAAATATAAAATAATATTTTTTAATTTATTTGGCTGTCATGTCAGTGCTATCAGTATATATTTGTTTTTGTAATTCTACTTTCGTAGAGCATTTCAGAACTAATCCTATTAAATTTTAAAAAAGAGTTTTGAAAATGTCCACTATCATTGTTTGTAAGTATAGGTAATTGGATAAATTAACTAAAAATAACACGATTCATTTATTTATTATAATTTATTGAATTTAACTCGTTGACCGCCTAAATATAAATATAAAAAAAGCAACAACTTACGTGATCTTGCACAGAACTCAACACACTGTCGCTGTAAGCCCGCGCATCGAGTTAACTGCCTCAACTTGGGCGTCGCACTGTACACCTGTCGACATTTTGTATGGAAATATTTATTATTATTTAATATCGGCCAGAATTTAGTGTCAAGACACTCCGTTTTCCTCCCAATTTTCGAGTTCAGTGGGAACCAGATGTCGCCCTTCATCTTACCAAAGTGGGAGAGTAAGAACAATTTTAATATATCAACCTACAAGCGCCGCATATAGTCAGACATTGTCTTGTGTATAATGTTCGGTTTGTTGTTAATCAATGTTTTATTATTTAGACGTTTGGTCGCTTTGGGTATATTATATTGACGATTTATTATTCTGTAGCGGAACCCCACACCACCGACCGTGGTACCGAATATATTTTAAATATAATTCCTGCTGTGATGAGAGTCAAAATTACAGCCTTCGCCTGAATTCCCTACTGGCAACGTTGATCATTTTTAACTGTTTTTTTGTCATGCTAGTATAAAGGCACTCCCATCTCCAATTTTCAGCCCAATTTTCGAGGCAGAACTCAGAACGCGGAAATAAAGATAATTTATTCCCTCGAGTGCAAATCAAACCCACAATCGTAGTGTTAATAGTCAAACGTAGGTTGATGTTCCAATAATAAACTTAAAACAATACTTACAGCACAATATTGAAATATAGGCACAAGAGTCACAACGCCGTAGTACACTAGATTTTGTACGCAGGCTCGAACCAAGCTTATTTCGACGTCCGTTAGAGATGCTATCTTCGAAACGTGGTTGAACCCATCTATGTAGGGTAATATCTGTGGACAATAAAAAAGTATGTTATTATATTAAAAAAAAATACGCTAAGTATGTGCACTAAGACCATAATTGTGGATTCGGTTCCCACTCAGTGGAGTAATAATATTTGAGCTCAACACAATAAATAGGTCTTCTCTGCCTACTCTACTGTCTATACGTGAAAAAAACTTATAAAATATCACTGAAATTGAAAGTGAGGAACGGAGCGAACACTAGGATCCTGTGTGCGTGATACAGCGTGAAGCTGATAAATTATTGAATAAAAATGATCTTTCTATCCTATCAAATCATTTTATCAAACAAATCTGTCAGGGTTAGCAACGGTCACTTAAATCTGAAGTTGATGTGCTTACAGATTATCTTTACCATTCTTCGAAGATTAGTGTTGGACCGTCTGGCTATCAATCTAATATTATGACCATCTTTAATATCAAATTAAAGTCTTTGAAATTCTGATAGTTAATAAAAACATTATATAAATTGGATGAAATAAGGAATGCTCAAAGTTTAAATAACTAAATATCAACTATTATTATAAAATATGATTAAATGTATTAAATATGTTGTAAATTAGTCATGGCCCAAAGCTTTGTATGCGTGGACTTTAAGACGTAAAATGGAAAATTCGTTTTTTCCTGTGCTCGTAAGAATTTTGTAAAATTCTTAAAAATTGTTTAATCTCTTAGTTCTCCTGTCCTTCTTTTGTCTGTGCGTTGTCTGTCACAGACTATGTAACGGCAGAGGCCAGACACGCGCCAGCGTGCCCAGCCAAGTTAAAAACCTGGAAAATCACTGACAAGAGAATGAGATATTTATAGGGGGCCGATTTTGAGTTCAATCGGGATAAAATATAAGTTCAAAATTTGACTTAGCTATTATTTACCACCAAGCACCAAATCAAATATCAACCTCACGATCCAGTACAAGCTACAAGAGTACAGTAACATATGTAAATATAATAAAAATATAATAAAGCCAGTATGTAAAAAATCGGAGTGAAATTTAGAGTCTAAATTTTGTCCTAAGTGAACACAGAACTTTCTTCCATTTTTTTTCGTGAGCGCATTATTTAACATTTAACTTAGCCCTCATTTTAAATTTATCTTTTTGATAGAATTTCATATATGCATATCGATAAAACTATATTGGCCTGCCTACTTTTGTTAGAAGAGTATGCTTATAAAACCAAGGTTTACCACAAAGCCTACTACTAATCCACAAATACCACCGATCTGCAAATATAAACACAATCAGCCACTCTGTACACTATCACGGTGTTTGGACAAGCGATTGAGGGGCGCACCAAAATTGACCAATTTTCTCACCCCCTGAGCGTAAAAGCAATATTTATTTTGCTACCGCAAGCCCACTGTTACAATATAAAAAGATTGTAAATATTTGTTGGGAGGAATTAAATTTATATCATTTTACTTAAGATTATAAAGTAGTTGTTAACTTGTTAACTTCAATATATAGTTATATAAAAATTTAATCGTGTGTTTGTAAATGTAAATGGGGAACGGAGTATCTTAACACTAGTTCCCACTGCCTACCCTGATATTTAGGTAGTTGTTAAATTGTACTTAAATCATTTTCAAGAACTGCATCGAATTAGATAACTGTTTTTTGTTGTATTCGTTATTTCCAGGACAAGGTTTGCATATTTTTTTAGTCTAGATTTGTACTCCTAATGTGTAATTATTTTTTAAAATACGTTCTCAAGCGGTATAGAGAGTTATAATTTTTATAACATATTATAACAAAAAACTGCTGAACAAAGGCGAAGTAATGGACAAAAACTAGTAAAAATATAACGAATAAATTATCTTATAGTTATAATATTATATCATGTTACATTTCTATTTAAGCAAAACAACCCACGCTCAAGATTGAAATGGTAATACTACACAATATATATTGTAAATTATTGATTATTAGAAGATCAACTTCTAAATTTAGTATGAATTTGAATAATATAAGATTACATCAGCGCGAACAAATTATATATAACAAGTTTATACCTTCGACTTCGCCCGCATTAAAATAGGAATAACTAAGAAACTATAAAGGTGACTTAATATAGCCTATAGCCTTCCTCAATATGTGAACAAACCTCGATATATTTTATCAAACAATATATTTCGAAGCAGTAGTATCTGATATTAGTGCGTTCAACCAAACAAACTCTTCAGCTTTATAATATGAGCATAGAATTAACATACATTGTACATTAGTACTATAATATCTGTGGGAGTTGAAAATTTTTTTCAATATTTCAATTCACTTCGTTTCTCACTTTCTGATCAATTAGGAGTCTTTACTTGATTGTCAGAACGTTTCATGTGTTAATGGTAGTGGGTTTCATTCTCACTAGAGATAATGGATAATATTTTCATTTCTTCGTTCTGGTAACAAGTGCGGCGTTGAGTTGTGCCACTCATACGCAATGTTTCGAAAATTAGACGAAGCTGATGCTCCGTCTAGTTTTAGTTAGTTAGTTGTTGAGACACTTACTCACTTTGACACTACGCTCCCCATCAAGCGTAGTGTCTTATATAGAGGATACAATTTAAAGGAAAAAAAAATATGAGTAAAGGCCAAATAACTAACTATATAGTAATTTTTGAATAAATATAATACATTATACTAACTATTTACAAACATAAACACATTATTTATTTTTCATTTCGACCGACAAATCTTAACTAAATTATATTCAGAGCTCGTAATAAACAAAGATAGTTTATCGGTCAAAAATGTTAATAATAAATATAGAGATAAGAATTGACATGAGAATAATCTTAAATGGAAATTAAGCTTATAAATGTTCCAGAATACTGGGTCAATTACAGTTGCTAAGTGTTGAGAAATTGTGATTATTTATCATTTTATGGTCTTAAATATAAATAAATATAAAATAAATTATACAGACACCTACAGAGGCCATCGTGGCGCAATGGTTGTCGGTTCGATTTACAGTCCGTTGAATGAATTATTTCATTATCCCAAACACGCATCGTTTCAATGTCGCGCGTAAAGCGGAGAATAGTGTAGCGTTAGGTTCCCCCTGCCATTTTATATTATGTCATTATAGCTAGAAAACAAAATATATACCTATATTAAATTTGGTTTCTTCTCAAAGTATTGTTAGATTCTAAGTAGTATTCAAAAAATATGAAGCAAAACATACCGTTGCTCTAGAATAATTTTAAATAAGTACTTTCTAAATATACTATAAAAAATTTAAATCGATATAAATACATTTATGGAAAGACCACACAGAAATATGTATGTAACCACATTTATACCATATATTATCATTTTAGAAAAGGTATAAAAATATATAAAAATGTATATATAAAAAAAAACATAATTAAGTTGTAAAAAACGTCTAAGAATAAATGTGCTGGTTGGTTCCAGTCTCGCTACAGTACAATAATTAATAACTATAATTTAAAAATTAATGTGAAATCACTATTTAAAAATGTAAAAAATATTCCACATATTATTACTACTATCATAAACTAAATTTTTAATTACGTTTGTATTTTCTTAAGTAAATAAACAAACACTTATCAACATATCCTCGATTCAATATCCAATATTAAAATTGCTACGCTTGCAAATTGCCTATTTACATACATCCTCGTATATGGCAAGTATCACTTGGCATTTTACTTGTAAAGTAACTTGAGTGTTCTGTTTGTGTAAACGATCTACATCATATAATTATATATATATATTTGTGCGTTACAAATAAACATTTTATCTCTTGTTTGTTTTTTTAGTTTCACGCCGTATACCGCTCGTAGGAGCCAAGTGTTAAGAGCCTACGTTCCCATTAACATATTTCCGTTTCCCACTTCCGCCGAATTCTGGCTTAGAGTCTTGAGTGGCGGAGCTCAACGCCGCACTTTACCTTGTTGCCAGAGCGAGTATGCGTGAAGCTAAGCGCAGACACGCAGAGATGGTTTGGTTTATTTTTAATCGAAATGTTATCGTTACATACTACTTGGCTGAACTGTCGCCACGTTCTATTTTTTTTGACATCTTTATTACTCGCGTGTTTAAATGTTAAAGGCATCACAATAAATTTACAGTAAGACGACACATTGTTTGTTTATTTTTTTATAATGACGCTTGACCACTTACACACGTAGGTATATTGTAAAATTTATATGTTATTAATAAATTATTTTTGTAATTGATTATTACAATGAATGATAATATTTTTTATAAAAATGTCATTTATTTAAAACAAAAAATATTAGTATTTTTTTGGTTTGGAATTTGGGCTTGTTTGGTTGAAAGCGCTAATCTCTCGGGGATTTCTGGTTCGAATTGAAAACATTTTTGTTTTGTACAGTCCATTTATAAAGGAGGGCTAAAGGGGGTATGGGAGGAAGCGATTACCCCAGATTTTTTACTAACAAAAACGAGCTTGAACAGTAAAAAAAAACAAAAAGCAAAAAAGATCAGTTTAAAGCTAAATTGAAGGTCACCCTTGGATAATATATTTAAATACGCTCTTGGCAAAAATGATCGACGTTTGATTCCCGCTCGAGGGTATGAAATAAAGAATTTATTTCATTTCAACTCTGCGCTTTACCTAGTTCAGGTACCGAGGCAAAGCGCGGCATTGAGTTCCGGCAGTCAACACGCAATGCCTTCATAATTCAGCGGAATTGGGAAACAGAAGTGTCTTTGTGGGAACAGAATGTCTTAACACTAGATTCCCAGATTACCTCAGCCCACCCATACTATGTGCGGGATACAGCGTGAAGCTAAAAAACAACACTTTCCACTTTTTTTCTTTGTCTTCTTTCCTTTCCACTAACACTTACCACGAAAAATCTCAAAAAAATCATTCCCATTCTTAAATCAGTTTTATGTTCAAGAAGCCCATCATACAAACATAGTATACAGTATGGACAATAAACAACGGTTAGCTGCAATCAAACACCGTCTTACGACCGTCAGTCTCCACGTGGACCTACAATGTAGTTATCGTAAACAACCCGTGGAGATTATTTGCGGTACTTATTACCATATACATTAATAAAACATGTTGTTATTTATGCTTAAATAAATTGTATTTGTAAATGTATAAGGCTGAATGCGGTTAAAGTGAGAGATTATAGTGATAAATTTTTCCGTTCTCTCTATCCGAGGATTGGTAGAGAAGTATAGAGATTTTTAAACTAAATATTGTATACCGGTAGTAGCAGAGCAAGGAGAAGGAACCTATAGTAACGTTAAAATAATCTCCACGCACCACCCAATATCCGAGACACTGCATGCTGATTGGCGGAACTTAATGCCGCGCTATGTCTTGTCACCAGAGAAGAATGAATATAATTCATTCAACATGGTGGGAAATCGAACTAACAACCGTTGCGTTTAAAGTGAGACAATCTACCGCTGCGCTACGAGGCGTCAAGCCACCGAACGATTTAAAATAAGTATATTTATTTGTTAGCTTATCAACATCACTCACCAACATCATGCTCTACACGTGGCGCCGACACATACATACATACAATAGTGATGTAGCCGCTGTAGTGTTTACTAAACAAACGTGTGTACTGCACTAAAAATAATTCACTTTTAGCACGATTCAGATGAGATCAGATTGTAGGGAGCTCGTGTATTAGTACCTACTATTAATAGCTGAGACACATCAAGATAAAAGATTTTTATCTTTTCTCTTGATGTGTCTCTTAGCTATTGTTTATTTTAAGTTCGGATAGCAATGCAATATATATACCTACATATATACTTACGCACTATTTCACATATTATACTGAGTTTGATTCCCAGCAACACGCAATATCAATGTCTGGGTGAACAGCGCTTTGTCTTAATATAGCGGGAAAATGACAAAAAAAATTGTGAATGAACTTTTATTGTCGTCATTCAATAACATTACATTAGTAGAAGTGGAAGATGGAGGGCAAAGTGACGAACTAGTAATTGGTCATAAAAAGCTTCGCTTCGCTGGCCACATAACGCTAGCCCCTACGCCTTCGCCCGCTACAATGAAAATGGCTCTATGAGGAGAGGAGAACTAGGTATTTTTTTTTTACAAAAACAAATGTTTTAAAATTCCGTTCCGTTGTGGGTTCGATTTCCATTCGTAAGAATGGATTATTTACCTAGTTCTGGTAACAAGACAAAGAGCGGCGTAGGAATCCTGCCACTCAACACGCCTCAGCTCCAAAATTGGGCGGAAAATGGAGAACAGAATGTTTACATTAAGTTCCCTTTGGCTATTTTGCTATAAGCGAAATACTAAAAATACTTAAATAGGGAAACATTCAAAATACACTACTATACGAGTATTTTTTAATCTATAAACACATCGTGACAGATAGTATCGTGATATAACAACTTCACAAGTGACCTTAACGATGACCTTCACTCACTTGTTGCTTCAATGGGCGTGTTAGCCAAAACCCACTTCCGTATTTTAATGAATAGGTATTTATAAAAAAGCTAAAAAAACCGTTGGATTTGTTTCGTTCAATTAAGTAGCTTATAATAATTTTGAACTTTTAGTGCTTTTAAGTACTATAATTGGATTATATGAATTATAAATATACTAGTGGTCGCCCGCAAGTTTGTTGCTTATCTATGAAACGTTAAAATTCTGTTTTTATAGAAATTTCCAGAAATTCTTTCTTAATATCCCCTACACTGCCCGAGGACCTACCTACAAAATGTAAAATGTATAAAATATTTAACGTTAATACTTACTTCCATTTTTTAAGTATTTTGCACATTCAATACCTGATATGGATACTGTTTATTTCGTAAATAATTATGTAAACACTTTAAGCTTTTTGGTGTTTTCGCGGTTAGTTTAGGGTGTGGTCAATGAAGGTTCTGAGTGAATTCAGGACCTTCATTGACCATGACATAGACATTTCATTGATCTATGACAGTGATAGGATTGAATTGCACTTGTATATTATGCTATGCCAAATTACAGCGTTCTACACCACATAGTTCCCGTCCGGGTGTGCATCATTTTTCCGATAGTAACGGAAGAGGGCTTGTTATTATAGTAATAAAGCAAATTATTACATATCAACTGTTGAAATAATACAAAGTGTGACTAAAGCTGTGGGTTCAATTCCCAGATCTAAAATAGATATCAATGGACATCACACTCACAATTGGAAACACAATAATCTACACCTATCAGCTAACATAAAAAAATGGTTATATATGTTTTTTCCGCTCGTACAAGACAGTGGTTACATAAAGTACAACTTATTAATAAACGCAACCACCTTGAGCTAATGTACTCTAGTTCTAGTGTTCTAGCAGCATGTCAACATTTACACGTGGCGCGATGTGGTAGCCGGCGCTAGGGACTAGGCTGTGGCGTTTTCAAAGAAACAGTTTTTTAAGCTTCACACTTTATCATGCACATAGCTTGGTGGGCAGAGGGAATGCGAATCTAGTGTTCAGACACTTCCCGTGTCTAACTTCCGCCAAATTCTGGAAGCACTGGCGGAACTCAACGCCACGTTTTGCATCATTACCAGATTGAATAAATGAAAATATTAAATATCTCATTTCCTGAGAGGGAATCGAACCCACACTCTATCGATGCCCTTGCGCTACGGCTGGCTTCTTGTATATACTATGTCGAAATTAGCTGCATTTTGAATTAAAAGTACACAGCGTGCAATCTCAAGCGCATGTCCAAAACGTACGCAATTAATTTTGTGTATAAGCATTGCGCACGCGCACGTCCGGATGAATTGCAATGTTCGAGACTTGCAAATCCAACTACTTTATTAGCATGTTGTTAGTATAGTATGTAGCAGCGTTTACTTATAACTGAGCAAAATCTTACAATAAACATAGAAAAGGAGAAATAAATAGTAAATTCAGTATTTTATATTAGAAAACATATAAAATATTGAATTTAGTGGGAGCCGAACCGTCCAAGCGCTCTGTGCGTGTTGTGACTTCGTTCAACATGCAAAGGCTCCAGAATTCGATGGATAACGGCAAAGCGGAGTGCTTTAATGGGAACAGAGTCTTAACACTAGGTTCCCAAATCTCTCGGCCTATCCTGCTATGTGTGAAATAGCAGTATGAAGCTAAAAAAAGATATGATCGTATATTTCAACGAAATCGATTAAATTATTATTGATAAATATCTAGAAACTTGACATGTCCTTCGATCGCAACAACTATGTATGTAAACAAGTACATGCACAATATACTTAGTTATAAATTTAATTTATCACGCCTATACATTGTGCTGATTGTATGTAAAATAGACGTAACCTTTCAGAGATATGACCTCCGGGCGGTCGTTGCTTAAGGCGCTACAAGTATCTATACTAATATAATGAATTTGTTTGTTTGTTTGAACGGGTAAATCTCTGGAACTATAAGTCTGACTTGAAATATTATTATATTATTATACTAGCGACCTGCTCGCGGTTTCTCCAGCTTGAATTACATAATAATTAATTTAACAATCTGAAATACTATCGTTTTCTAATAATAATATAATTTTAAAAACAATATTTGTACCTATATTGAAAGGCGAAATTTCCGCCAATTCAATAAAATACAATAATGATCTGCAATTAAGTCGGTTAAGCTCATTCTGAGATTAGCGTAAACGATGATGATTATCATCTATGTACAGACACCGATCCGTTACGAGTTTATTACAAGTATAGATTATAAAATCAGCTTCACGCTGTTTCCCGTACACAGCAGGGTAGGCAGAGGGAACCTAGTGTTAAGACACTCCATTCCCCACTTTCCTCTGAGTTCTGGAGGCATTGCGTGTTGAGTGGACACCTCGACACCAGAGCGAAGCAATGAAAATATAAATGTAAATAAATATTTCACTTCCTCGAGTGGGGATCGAACCCACAACCAGTCGATTTTGCAGTCACACCTCGTGCCCCTACGCCACGACTGGCCTCGTCAGTAGTAGTAGTAAGTATAGATTATTATTTATATATAAAATATTTTTTTATTACATATGCTACTCCGTAAGGCGCGCTAAGTTTTTTAATATGCTTGTTTATGGCATATGTAATGTATATTTAATAATCATGTATGCACATGCATATATGTAATGATTACATAATACGGCGCCATGGTTCGATTGACACGGAAACAATAAGTATAGCTTGAAATCGGGGGACTTTTTTACTTAACAAAATAATATTATTATATTACTTATTGTTTGATCGGTCTGTGTACCGCTATTTAACACGCTATCTCTAAATAGATACAAAGTAAAGAACAAAAGCATTTTTAAGCATTTTTCGATAGTTTCAATGGCTGTATAATTTGTTTAGAAATAATCTGTTTGATCTGAGTAAAAAGCCAGTCGCAGTGGTACAATTGTAAAATCGATAGGTTGTGGACTCGATTTAAAATCGAGGACTTTCCCTCTGCCTACACTGCTATGTGCGGGATACAGCGTGAAGTTAAAAAAAATAGTAAAAAAAATCGTCTCTGCCAAGTAAGTATATTACATGTTTAAAGCCAAAAAAATATAAGATATTTCTTGTAGTAAGAGAAAAACGACATTGCAACTTTGTAAGCAGTATTTGTCACTACGTAAAAATAACTAGGTATTCGGTAATAAAACCCAGAGGTTTATCACTGTATAAATTAAAATAAACCATAAGGAAATTGTCACACAGTGTCTTGTGCTGATCGCGCTATCAAAAATAACTTTGTTTTCATCTTATGCGTATAATTACTATAGCTTTTACTCTTATCTTCGCTTGCGTATTCACATACATAATAGAAATAATTAGAAAGTGAGCCTAAAACATGATACATTCCAGGTGCTTGAAGTATCTCTTATCACAGGTACAGCCACTATAACTGAACATCGAAATTAACAATATGGCCTACAGCCTGCTTTGACACATGTATCGATTGAACACAAAAATAATAACTAAATTCTAACCAGCAATTCCTGAGATTAGCGCGTTCAATCAAACAAACTCTTCATCATTATATTATTAGTATAAAAGTAGATATAGGTCTCGGTTCGTTGATCTAAATCCGCTGCGAGTTTCGCAACACTACCGCGTGTTTTTAAAAACGTAAACACGCAACGTGCCAATACGATATTAGTGTTGGTGAGAAAAGTTTATATTACGAAATAAAATAATTGTGTTTTGAAATATTTGAGTTATTTCGAATGGTTTATATAGAATTTACATTTTTTTTTATTTTTAAAGGTATTAAACCTTGGTAGTAAACTGCCATGTTTGACGACATGAGTTCGATGCCGACTCGGTTGAAAATTAATATTTAAGGTTTTTTTTGAATAAGAATAGGTAGAGAGAACCTACAAATCTAGTGTTAAGACACTTACGTTCCCCTACTTAATTTATTATATACTAGCGGCCTGCTCGCGGCTTTGCCCGCTTGAATTACATGATTATTCATTTAAGAAATATAAATATTACAAACAGTAGTATAGTAACATATATTATTAGTTAAATATATAATTGGTATACAGAATATACATAGAAAGCACGTTTTTAGGCATTTTTATATAATCTATAAAATAATCAACATTTTCGGTCAAGTTCAAGTCGTACTCATGCCCCGAGAGTTTCGTACCAGTTTCATGAATGGAGATACACCAAAAGAATAACTAATTAAGTTGTCATTTTGTATCAAATTAAGTACCGATTAAAATTTGTACCTAATGGTTCTTTTCTGTGACACAAATACAATAAGTATTCAATTTTTGAAAAATAATTTTGGAATTTTCCTTTATACGTGCCGTAAATTTTAACTTCTTAACAAATTTCGTAATTGTATATCAACGGGAATTATCTTATAGTTGTGATAGAAAATGCGACAAAAAACGAAGCATAAACCCTCATATTTCATCGTCATTTGATTGCGATGATTTAGAAGATAGATTTTTTGTGCTCTAAGGGAATATAGACTTGAACATTGAGGTATCTAACCTTTAACCGATCTTGTACAAAATAGTCTTGACAGACGGACAGACGGACAAACAACAAAGTTATCTTATAAGAATTTTGAGGTATGTACCCTAAAATACCCTTGGCACATACATACATGCAACATACAGGTGCAATAGTGCAATGTCGGTACGTGTCGCTTGTAAGTTATGAAATAATACTGCGGGATATTTTTATAAACAGTGTCAGAGCATTTTTTTCTTGAGACACAATTTTTTAGAGGTTGCTCCCAAAAGTTATTTTTTTTATACGTTTCTTAAAAAAATATTAATAACATAAACGAACGAACGGACTGAAGAACCTATTCAAAATATTTCTTTGAATATTAAGTCATTCTTTATCACTGTGTTAAATAATTACGAATTAAGCTAGACTGTTACGAAGGTAATCTTCACCAACAATTCAATTTAGTTTACTTTGTAGTTAGTACTATGAACAATTGTACTTTAAAAACGTAACGTATCATGTGTAGTCAATAGATATCATTGCGTATGTTTCTTTTTTTTTCAAATATAAATATCTTTAAAACTTTAAGTCCATTATTTTTTGATAGAGTGTAGCGGTAACCTTTCCAAACTATATTTTCTTTTATGCACAGCGCCATCTATTTAAGATCCCATCGCAATTAGTGATAGCGTTACGTGTATGAAAGAGAGTATCAAGATTCGTTAGTACCTACTATTTTTGTCAATAGATAGCGTTACTTGTATCGATTTTTTAATATCTCAAATATTAACTTCTTGAAAACTTAAATACTTATATCTTTTGATAGAGTGAAGCGATTACAATGAAATAAACACTAAAAGCTACTTTGATTTATTTGTAATTTTTATGTATAAAAGTTGCTTAAATTTATTGTGTACTTTTTACGTGATACGTGTTTATATAAACAGACAAACAGACAACCAGACAAATAGACAAAAATTCCAAAAATCTTGGAAATGGATTCTGTTAATTATCCTTTAACACCCTGGCTATTTTTTTTTTAAATATTTTCAATGTACAGTAACGACTTTTCTACAGATTTATTATAAGTATAGATTTGAAATGTTTGTTTTGTGTTCTTTATTAATGTTTTCTTTATTCTAATTGAACAACGCACCTAAAGTGCTTATTTTACATGTAATTTGTATTTTATTGTGTAAAACGGTTCCGCCCAATGGCTACTTAAATACGTCCGACGTCCGATTGCTTACAACGTCAAACAAAATTATTAACAAGAGAATACCTCAAAATAAGACATTCGGTTTTCTGTCTTCTATTTATTTCAAACATATTACGATGTATGGAAAAAAAAAAACTCCGACCGTAGAACAATTAAACAACATTTTTTTTTATTATGAATCAAAAATACAATGAATATTTTTAATCTACTATTTATCTGATTTATAGTAACCTATAGTACGGTTGACGAGTAGTGCTACCCTGAAGTTAAATACTGCTGCGCAGACTCTATTTTAGGATTTTTCTTATTTTTTCATTATATTTTTCCCCAGGGAACAAGATGTAAATGTTCAAAAAAACTTTAGAACGACCACGACTCATCAACCCTAGTATTATTTATATATAAACTACTATTATTTATATGTAAACGTGAAGATACCGACACTGATATCACCAAAACATCGCTTTTAACTTTTTTGACACTTTATTACAAGCACGTGTTATGAACATTTATCTTTTAGATAGTCATGTACTCTTGAGATAAAACCTAATATCAATTCAAATAATCTATAGATATTTTTGGAGCAGTCACTGACCTGAAAAAATTGATATCTTTATCCATATTTGAAGTTTTTTTTTCATGATTTAAGGAGTCTATATTTAGTTCCCCATATATAGAAAATCCACAACTTCATTTAAAAGACGTAGTAATCATCTGGTAACGAAATAAACCGCGGTGTCAAGTAGTTAACGGGCACTCAACACGCAATTCCTCCTAATGGGGAACAAAGTGTTATAATACTAGGTTCCCAGGTTCGCTTTGGCTACTACCTATGTGCGGGACATAACGCGAGGCTAAGAACAAACATATTTTGTAAATAACTTTTGATTATAATCGTCCTACATACTAAATTTTGATAGAAAAAAATACACATAAGTTTAAACATAGTTTTTAAGCAAGTGTTAGTTATATTATTATTCGTATAATACATACAAGTTTTTATACATATACCTACATAGAATAAGAATAATAAATATATATATATATATATATATATATATATATTAAAATTTTTGGGTTAAGGAAGAAAGTACTTAACTCCTCCTGACAAATTAAATTCAGCCAATTAAAAACTTAACAAGAGTCATCTGCCTGACCAATATATTACAACAACTATTTATTTACAGCTATTAATAGTAACTGACAACGAATCGACAAAAACACAACGTCCTTGACAAAAACTGTATGATTTATTATTATTAACAAAAAGGATTAATAAAGCTAGTTTATATTTAAGAGGTTACATATGTATTAACATACTTTTTTTTAGTTTCACGGTGTATACCGCATATAGTAAGGTAGGCAGAGGAAATCTAATGTTTTAAGTTAAGACACTCCGTTTCCTACTTTCTGAGCAATTATCGAGACATTACGTGTCGCGCTTTATCTTGTTACAAGAGGGACAAAATGATAATACTTCATTTGTCGAGTTGAAATCGGACCCGCAATCGTCGCGTCACGAGCTGTGCCCCTGCGCCACGGCGGCTTTAAAAGGCCTAACTTAATTCATTAAAAAAAACATAATTGAAGAAACAAATCAGAAAAAAAAATTGTATTGTTTTTTTTATAGACTGTATTACGTATGCCACAAAAAAAACCCGAAATCTGGCAAAGCAAACAGTCAATCACAAATAGCGGCGCCATATTCAAGGTCACTATTAATCGAGTATTAGTGGATTTAATAGATTCCAATGGAAAAATACAACGTTAAGTTGATAATCGTTTGTCGATATTTTAAGTCTTCTGTTTACTAGATATTAAGACATTGATAATTTTAAGAAGTGTTTAGAGCACGATAAAAGCTATTTTTGATAAAGTTTAAATATAAAAAAATTATATAACCGGAAGTATATATAAAAGACAAGTCATGTCATAGTTTAATATTAATTAGCATTTCTATTTGGTTATCGGCAGTTAGCGAAAAAAAAACTAACTTATTCTTTATAGGATAATATAAATATAGTTGCGGAACCCAACACCGTCTTGTCTAACTAGATTACCCCAGTTTCCACCGCGACAGATAAATGAGCGGGTAATAATTAGGCGGAAGGGACTCTTTTAAATAAAATAGGTTTGCAATTCCACCCACAAAGAGTTCTGTATTTCGTATTTACTTCGCTCCCCTCCTTAGAAATGAACGAATTAATTTCTGTTCTACTCGC
Source organism: Heliconius hermathena (assembly GCA_013403705.1). Classification (NCBI taxonomy): domain Eukaryota; kingdom Metazoa; phylum Arthropoda; class Insecta; order Lepidoptera; family Nymphalidae; genus Heliconius; species Heliconius hermathena. The sequence continues at coordinate 1,547,721 of JAAIXJ010000056.1, forward strand.
TCGGCCCGTTGTTGGTGGAAATATAAGTAATCAGTTTACTTTTGCGAGTTCAACCTATCCTTAATGGGCCCGCTCCGCTCGCGGTGGAAAACGGGATTTATTTAGTTTCACGCCGTACTCCGCAGGGTAGAATTTATGTCGAGACGTTCTATTTTTCACTTTCTTCCAATTTTAAAGGCACTGCGAGTCGAGTGACGGAACTCTTTCTTAGAACGGAAGAACAAAAATAGCACTTTTTCTTAGAACGGAAGAACAAAAATAATTAATTTTCCCAATGCCCCATGCCCAATTTACCCGATATTCCTCTCACCAGCATGAATAAAAAACCATTTTCTTGTCTACTCGTTTCTACTAAACGTGTCGCAGCATCTTTCACTATTTGCATCAGAAAACTACTGTATAATTCAAACGGATCACATACGTTTTCTAAATAAGAATAGCTAGCTAGCTGTACGTGCGTCATCCTTTGAATGTTAAATATCAATATTTACGATACCTATAAATATTGAATATTAAAAAAAATTAAGTATTTTTTTATTATCTTTTGTTAATAATAAAAAGAATGCGTAAAATTATGCTGTAAGTTAGGTACAGTACGGCCAACAAGTCGTGGTCTCAAATTAGCTGTAGGTGACTGCGCAGATTTGAGTTTAGGATTTTTCCTATGATTATTTTCTTGCCGAGTGAGCTTTGCGCAAAAGTTCAGAAAACCTAACTTCAAGGCGGCCACGACTCGTTGAACATACTGCACGCGACTTATGCAGTTAAGACTGTAGTGATGAGAGAGAGAGAGATGAGAGACTGAGATGAGCCCGATTCATAGTTGTGACTTGTGACGAACACCTTGGAAAATATTTATATCTCCCGCATCACGCCCACAGCAGAGTAGGCAGAGGGAACCTAGTGTTATGACACTCCGTTCCCCATTTACGGCCGTGTTCGCCGAGGAGGCATTGTGTGTTAAGTGGCCAAACTTAGCGCCGCGCTATGCCTCGTCACCAGAGGGAATAAATGAAAATATAAATGTAAATAAATACTTATTTAGAAAACGCATAAAAATTGTAACGTAGCGGGACTTAAACCCGCGCCTTCTGGAAACCGACCAGGTGCTCTAACCACTAAGCGTATGGCTTATGGTTTCAATGAACGTATGGCTTAGTCCCGCTACGTTCAAAGTCTTATACGTTTTCTAAATAAGTACTATGTCACGGAAATAGGCCGAAAAATGGTGGTGGTCTTCAACTTAATTTGCCTCTGTCTACCCATTTATATGCGGGAAAAATGAATGCAATAAAAACAACCAATAACGTGAAAGTTCGCTTACGGCCATTGTGTAAAACTACAATCGCGGTTGACTTTTTATCAAGGGAAGAACACTAAAGACAATACAAATATATAAGAAGATGGCCTTGACGCGCCGCGCTTTGTGACGTCAAAAACGTTAAGAATATTTTCATTGAACGTATTGACGAAATTAAAAGTAATATTTATAACATGTTCATATACCATATGTACATATATGCCATACCACTTATGTATAACTATAATTCGTTATTTATATATAATAGCTTAGTTACAAACGCAATAGAGGCCTGTTGGAATGTCTTATCAAAGTGGTCAATTTCCTTTGAGTGAAAATCCCAACCAACAACCAAACCCACAACCGACGTGGTTAAAGTCAGACGCTGTTCTGTTCTGACAATGGCTTAGTTAGAGTACTTATTATAATACACAATAATCAGTTTGGGCGCAGTGAGACAATGATAATATTAAATTTATTTTCATTTCTCCGCTCTGGTAGACAGAGTGCGGTGTTGAGTTCCGCCATTCATCTCCAAAACTCGGCAAAAGGTTAAATAGTACATGTTATTTTATTAAGAAATTTCGATTTAAGATTTGTTTACTATATTATTTCATAGATAATCTAGTATATTACGCAGTCGACTTATTTATTTACTTTGAAAATACACCCGATTCAATTATAACAGAAACAACACGCAACAAAAATTCTATTCGAGTTTATAAGTGGGTGACGAGATTTATGTCTTGTCACACATTGAATTGGTTTCTTTTAATATATTATTTTTTTTGTTTAATATTAGTCACTACGGCAAATGTATGTTATTTAGGTAAAAATATTTTTCCATCTAAATAGGCTAAATATAATCTTTTCCTAGAGAGAACCTAGTGTACGGACACTCTGTTGTCAATTTTTCGGCAATGACAATGACAAAACAAGGAACACGACGTCACCCTATTTAATCTGGTTAGTTAGAATCACGTAAATATATGTATATCTAGCTTTTCACTGCGGCTTCGACCGCGTTTTCAAATGAATATAACTATAACTCTCCATTTTGATTCGCCGTAGTCGGGTAAAAAGTTTTTTTTAGCATATAACACATTCTAAGGGCCCGAAGTAACTTTGACCGCAAGTAAATCGAAACTATTAAAACCATGTAAATATAGCCTGTAAATTAATTTCAATTTCAACCAGTATTTCTCGAGATTGGCGCGCTCAACCAAAGAAACAGCCTAATAATACTAAGTATAATATATATTAAAAAAATCCTTCCAGAAACGAATCCACAACCATCCCAAATCAATTCAGTTGACCAACTACAACGGTATCCACCTAGATAAGCATTATAAAAATACAAAAATAGAATACCTCTACCTACATACTGGTACTATCGTCACGTTCACCGCATACAGGCACTGTTGCCACGCTATTAGAGTAGCGGACGCGGCTTGTAAAAAACACGACCGCTACGTTACTATAGTATATAAGTACTAGTTGGTGCCCGCGATATTGTCTATATAGATTTACGATTTTTTTGAAGATCTTTAACATTTTAGGAAAAATAAATGATCTAAATTTAATGGCTTTGTCTTCCATAACATCTATATAATCTATTAAAATCCCATTTTTTCCGTTTCTATAGTATTTTCAGAAAATCTTCCCTCAGTTCTCCCATACATTTCCCCAGGCAACTTTCCACGTGAAGTAATTTCAACTGTGCGTTAACTGTCAGTATGTCAGTAATAGAAGAGTGTCATATAAATCACTAGTCGCCGCAATTGTTATTGCGTGGTCTTTAAAATGTAAAATCTCGTTTTTTTTCGATCCCGTAGGAATGTCGAGAAATCTCCCTTAGTTCTCTCCCACACTCACAACCCAACGTAAGACTACGGAATGTAGGGGAGAACATGAACACACTAATTTCCTTTATGCATATAAAAATATAATTATATAGATGATTATCATACTTTTGGTATGTATTAATAATTCTTATCTACTTAGTAGTAGGTAGATAGGTCATGATTGAAACGAGTTCCTTATCTGTTTGCTAATAGATATGTTATAATTATTAATATTAATAATCATAATGGAATAGTGAAGGCTACGTTAGATTAATAACCAGTTTGGTTGTATCGATCATACATATTTAATAAAAAAATTCTCAAATAATTTTTTTTTAGGTAATGAGATTGGCAGAGCAGCAGAGTGTCAGGACAGTTTATTCTGCATTTTCCAATACATATAAGAGAAACTGGGCGGTAAGTGGCGGAACTCAACCCCGTAATCGTCTCGTCCACTGTCCTACATGCACCTATTCATACGTGCATTCTGGAGTCCTTATACTTTTTCGTGACCTTCCTCCAGTATCATCGATACTGCTCTGTCGTAGGTCCACCGAGGTGTACCACTGCCTCTTTTACCACTTATTCTTGCTTCATAATTCATTCTTTCGTCACTTAATGTCCTGATATATTCTAACCACTTGAATTGAGCATGTTTCTTATTTATTATATTTTTATGTCATTATTAACATATATTTCCTCGAACGTCGCATCGCGGCGTTGAGTTCCGCGACTAGTTGTCCTCTGCCTACCTGCTATAAGCAGGATACAGCATAAAGCTAAAAATATGCAATTTCGGAGTCAAGCAATATAATTTTATAAATTCCTCTTTTACAATAATATATAACATATCTCAACTTATGTTGAGAAATCTTTCAATTTATCCTAACCACCAGAGCGTCTTCTTCATCCTTACTGTGTCATCGTTGCTAGCATTCATTTTTAACATGAAAATCTATTTATATAAAGTGCTCACATACGTTGTTATTTTTTAATTCAATTTCCAGTTACTATAACGGTATCAAGTTCTCTTCAACTATCAATTTTGAAAATACTACTAGTTTGTTCTTTCTTATGGAAAGAGAATAGGACAAAAGATCCACTGATTTACTAATGTATAAATTAAACATTAAAAATAATTAACACTGTGGTAGCGCAGTGGACCATGTGGTATTGGACCACACACTACGGAATAAAATTTCATTTAGGGATTTTATATTAAAAATGTAAGCATATTTTTAGTCTAATCAGACAAAGTACGGTGTCGACTTCCGCTACTTTTGATACGCAGCATGTCTTTAAATGGACGTAAAACAATAATACGAGTACTTATAACACAGAAATTATTAAATAAAATTTGAAATATATAAAAATATATATTATAGTAAATAAATAAAATCCTGATCTAGTTCATACAGTAATGAAATGAGCTAGGAAAACGTTTATTTAAATGGTTTGACCATATAAAGAAAACTATTTTTAGTACAATTATATCAAATTAATTTTATTCAAAAGTATCTTATAACATAACTAAAAAAACATACAAACATTTATAGTTTAGATAATTTGTATTTTATTTTAAAAATATATTTTTTGTTTGCACTTTTTGAATGTGTTTAATTATAACCAATTTTGATATAACAAGAAATATAAATGAATACAATTCATCTTTGTAGCTTAGAGTCGGACTACGGACTATCACTTTTTGCCGTGTGATCCCGGCCTAGAATAGGATCATCCTGGTACTGGTGGTGTCGTAAGAGGCGACTAAAGTACGTGTGGTATAGTCACGTGGCCAGCAATGGCAACACGCATGGGCAGACTCGACTGGATCATTACCACCCCGGCATTTAAAACCGGCGTGAAGTAGTGGCTTTATGCCACTGCGTTTCGCATCAGGTAATGCCGGGCTCCAGGGCCTCCACGTTAAAGGCAGGCAACGCACCTGTAGCTCCTCTGGTGTTACACGCCGTCATGGGCGGCGGTAATCACTTACCATCAGGTGACCCGAACGCTCGTTTGCCTTGTCTTTTTCATTAAAAAAAAACGAGCTGGTAACGGGTCCAAATGTATGTACACAAATGTAGCCAACTCGATATATGTTTTGTTGACCTAACTCATGAAAGCACAGTATTGGATTGCCCAATAGACTTTTACTTTTTACAACCCATTAAATAAGAGATAAATATCTTCTTCTTAATTTGGAAAAATAAATATGTACATATTAATCACATATTTTGATAATTAGTTACTTACTTACTTAACACACAGAAAGTAATTATCAAAATATGTGATTTAAATAATCTTTTTTTTTACATTTTTTTGTTCATACAAAGGAAAAAAAGGAAGAAAAATTTAAAAAAAAATTACGTAGCAGGATTTGAGCCCGCGCCTCTTGGAAACCGTCCAAAACACTTTGATCACTAACCCATACGTATATGGACGAACCAAGTTCAACGGTTCCAAGATGCGTGGGTTCAAATTCCGTTACATTTTTTTAAATATATTCTCTAAAAATCTATTTAACAATCTGTACAATTTTATTTTATGTCATATAAGAGTTTCCATACTTCCACTCCTTGTTGGTAGAACGTATACTCGACTCGCCAACTGCACCTTAGCGGTCAAACCACTTTCTTTTTCTAGTATTTTCCAATATTAAATCAAATAAAATTTCATTTATTTGCTGCTAAATCTTTATATAATTTTGTATCTGTCTTAAAACTTTTTCCAAACTAGCCCAAATATTTTTTTTTAGCTTCACGCTGTATCCCGCATATAGAGGTTGCGTCATATTAAGACACTCCGCTCCCCATTTTACATCGAACTCTGGAGACATTGCGTGTTGACTATCGCGGCGAACTCAACGCCGCGATTTGCGTCGAAGAAATGAAAATATTAAATATTTCATTTCTCGAGTGGAAATCGAACCCGTGTTAATGTCGTGATCCGGTGGCACGAGTTTGTGACTGTAAACGCGACGGTTGTGAGTTCGATTCCCACTCGGGGCAATGAAAAATTCACGCGTTAATTTTCTTGCTTTGGTATCGAGTTCGCCACCCAACACACAATGCCTCAGAATTTGGAAAGTTGCGAACGGAACGGAATGTCTTAACACTAGGTTCCCAGGTTCGATTTGCAGAGGAGGCAAATACTGTTATGTGCTACATTATTCTGTGCGGGATACAGCGTGAAGCTAAAAAAAACAAGACAAAACATGGTGTTGAGTTTCGAAAAATTAGGCGGTGCGCAGAGAACGGAGTGTCTCATCACTATGTGAGCCTTATGAGGATACAAAAAAAATGTAGATAATATAAAAAGTAATACTAATCCGAATATCTATATACTAATACTTAAAATAAAACAAACTTAACATTTAGTCACTAAGGAGAGAGGTATTGCAAGTTCGACGACCTCGATCCCACTTCTGACTATGCACTTTTAGGGCCGAAAGGCAGGCACGCAACGGGTCGTCTATTTTACGCTTGACAGAACGTTAAGCTTGCCGTGATGATGAAAGAAGTGATTTTTGTTATTTTTTTCTAAGAGTATTATTATAATAAGTTTTTTTTTTATAGATATAGCTCATTTGGTGCAACGTTATATATTGAATATCTAAATAAAGTTAAACATGTATCTGTCTGTATGTAGAAAGACTATTTACAACCTTAATTGGGTCTCCTGGTCCTGTGATATTATTGTGTGTGTAAAAATATTGTTTATTAGGTTACAATGGTATTACCATTGTATTTGAAATTAAACAAATTAGAAAACGTTTTCGTCCTCCAATCCTTAGTCTATTTTTAAGTTCACTAAAAATAAAATTGAGCTAATTAGTTAGGATCGACGTACAGTAGAGAATTAGGTGACGTTGACCTCTTAAGACGTAGGAAATCATATCGTCAGATTGTATAACGTTTATTAGCTTTATTTAGACAAACGTACATACATACAACTGACCTCGTTTTGACAGAGGGCCATTAATTCGACAGAGTACCATCCAGGGTCGGCTTATGATTCAATTATAGAAGAGGTCAAAAATAGAACTATTTTTGATGGTTGTTTAAAATATCATATACGTTTTTATTTTTTTAATTAAAATTTCACTTATTGCAAACATACTATGCGTTAAGAAGCTATAATCCATACTGACATTTAAGGTTAAGTGTTTGTTTGGCTGAACGCGCTAATCTCCAAACCTATACCTTCCAATTCAAAAAATATGTTTGTATTGGATAGCCCATTTATCAAAGAAATTTAATTTAAATTACTAATTACTTACTTAACTAATTACTTAAATTTATTAAACAAAAATAAGCTTCACGCTGTGTCCCGCACACAACATGGTACACCAGAATTTAGATTTAGGCAGAGGGAATCTAGTGTTAAGACACTCCGTTCCTCATTTTCCGCCGAATACTGGAGGCACTGCGTGTTTAGTGGCGGAACTCAACACTGTGCTTTGCCTCAACACCAGAGCGAAGAAATGAAAATTTTAAGTTATTCCATTTCCATGAGTCGGAATCGAATCCACAACCAGTCGCGTTTACAGCCACACTTTGTGCCTCTGCGCCACGACGGGGCCTCGTTATCATATATGTTGTTACAAAACTTTTATCGTATCTATATAATATAACCTATTGTACCTGCTGCGGTTATGGCCCTTACCTCGTAAATTTAGGTTTGGTTATGTGTCATACAATACTTTTAGATACATCCATTTGATCACAGGGACGAAGTCGCGAGTAAGTGCTAGTTGCCTATAATCCATTAATCATTTTAAACATTTTTAAAGTGTTAATCCGCACTTAGGAAAGAAAAATACTTATTTAGATAACGTATAAAAATTTGAACGTAGCGGGATTCGAACCCGCGCCTCCTGGAAACCGACCTGGTCGGTAAATAAGTATCCATTAATCATTTGGTATTTCTATCGCTTTACAATTTGGTCACATTTGCGTGTTGTATAGAAAACTACTAATCGTGCGTTGTTTCACCTGACTGACTAAACAATTGTATTGTAAATTTTAGTTTAGAAAAAAAAATATTATAATACAGAAATAGAACTAAAAAGAAAATATTGTAACATGAGAATATGAAATTATGAGGCCGGTCGTGGCGCAGCGGCACGAGGTGTGACTGCAAAACCGACTGGTTGTGGGTTCGATCCCCACTCGAGGAGATGAAATATTTACTTAAATTTATATTTCCATTTCTTCGCTCTGGTGTCGAGGTTAAGCGCGGCGTTGAGTTCTGCCACTCAACACGCAATGCCTCCAGAATTCGGCAGAAAGTGGGGAACGGAGTGTCTTAACACTAGGTTCCCTCTGCCTACCCTGCTGTGTGCGGGATACAGCGTGAAGCTAATTTTTTTTTAGAATATGAAATTAGGCGTCGCTCGACAAGAACGTACGGTTTAATTGGTGGTCTTTTTGACGATTTCTAAGAGATGCGGGTTCAAATCTCGTTAGCTTCAAATTTTTATGCGTTGGGATTTTAATCAACAACTAACATATTCTATTAAATACGTCCTCTTCTATATTCTCTCTCGCTCTTCTTACCTACTTGAACACATTGAAGATAAATTTATGATAAAATTTGTCTAAACAACCTGTGAAATCGCATCAAACTCTGCTGTCGTATTTTAGAAAACATTTACTGTTAATATGCACATAACAAGTATACAAAACATAAAAATTAACATATAAATTTTACATATCATAAAACGACCATAAAATGTTACTCAACGGTGCTTCTTATGTAATTTCTGTGTCAACATATCTATTTTGACCAGCTGGGTTATTAGGAATATTTTAAGAGTTTTTTATTTGATTTTCATTTTTTATACATCATGTAATATCTTAGCATTGGGTTCCCATGTTTCCTTAGGATACAGCCTGAAGCTAAAAATAATTAATATACATAGAAACTTACTATATTTTTATACTTTTTATAAGTATCCGATATTTTATTAGGAGGATATTTAATAGATTAAGAAGACAAAAGAAGAGATATCTATCTAGTAAAATAAAATGAACTTTTTAAAATATTTTTTAACTGTTATTCCATACTTAGGAAAGAAAAATACTAATTTAGAAAACGTTTAAAAATTTGAACGTAGTGGGATTTGTACCCGACCCTGGACGGTTTCCATGAGGCGCGGGTTCAAATCTCGTTACATAAAATTTTAATACATTTTCTAAACAACATGTACTTATCAAATAGTAATGAAATAGTGAAAAAAGATAAACTTATCTAGCTTCTATTAATATTTACCTTTGAAAAACAAAAAAAAAACTAATTGGCGGAAGTAACGTTATCTACCTTTTAAAATACCTATTAATTTAATTAGTTTCGTTAATACTGTTTGGCTGTAGATTGATTTTTAAGGTTATTTTGTTTTTGCAAACCTAATGGGCTAGGATATGTTGTACTCATAGGTCTAAAATAATATTACGGTAACTTCAGTTTAAGTAGGTATCTCCTTAACTGTAAGTAAAATAAATAATATATATTTTTTTTCACTCCGTTCCTCACTCTCCGCTAAATTCTGGTGGTATTGCGTGCTGAGTAGCAGAACTCAACCGAACGGTGGGGAATGGAGTGTCTTAACACTAGGTTCCCTCTGCTTACCCTGTTGTGTGGAGGATACAGCGTGAAGCCGATATTATTTCACTTCAAGCTGTATCCTGCATATAACAGAATAGGCAGAGGGGACCTGTAAACCTAGTGTAAAGAGTAGAGACACTCCGTTCCCCGCTTTCCGTCGAATTCTGAGACTTTGCGTGTTACCTGGGGGACTTCTACTCTCCGCACAATATATAGGAAAGAAAAATAAAAAAATAGCTATATGAATATATTATTCAAATATGGTCATATGACGTTAGACTGTATCGAAAGCGATAGACAAACAAAACATTTAAAATTCAAACCAGTTGTCGTGTTTTTAATAAAATTTATTGTAAGGTAACATAGGTTGACATGATTTTACTCAGAAGACGAGTATAAGAACAATTAATTCAGTTATAAATAAAAAAGACCACCGTGGGGTATTGAGCTATAATATTGGTTCAAAGTTCATTCGGGTGAATAAATTATTTTAGAACGCGCCGTTAAGTTCCACAAATTAACAAGGAATATCTTGAGGAAAGCGAAAACACGAAGTGTATTCACACTACACTTCCTCTGCCTAGGCCTTCCTGCTACAAGAGGAATATAGTGTTAAGACAAAAAAAAAATAGAACCCACAATCATTACGTATAGAGTCAGAACTCACATTTTTTTTATGAAAAAGACAAGGCAAACAAGCGTTCGGGTCACCTGATGGTAAGTGATTACCGTCGCCCACAACCCCGTGCAACACCAGAGGAGCTACAGGTGCGTTGCCGGCCTTTAAGGTGGGTTGGGCGCCGGAGTCCGGCATTACCTGATGCGAAACGCAGTGGCATAAAGCCACTACTTCACGCCGGTTTTAAATGCTGGGGGTGGTAATAATCCGAATACATATTGTTGATTTCCTTTTATTTCACTGTTTACCTTGTAATAAAATTAAATAAATTTCCAATCATTAGTACAACCCAACCATATTGGCTTCAAATAATTTCTTTGGCACTTCTACTACAAAATAGAAAAATACTACAATTCTCTACTAAATAAGTATTATTACAAACGTCTCATACGTTTATCAACACAATGGCCGTCGGTCTGTCCGCGTGGGCCAGCGTCCAGATTTATCACGGTGAGGTCAACGTCCTCTTTATCTTCACAGTTAATTCTCTCATTATATATGTATGTGTTTTATTATTAACTGGTGTTTGCCAATTGGACTCATGAGAATGTCAAATTGTTATTTTCCATAGCAACTAAAAGTGCCAGAGGGCTTTTTGAAAACACGACGGTTGTAGGTTCGATTCCTACTCAGGGGAATAAATTATTTTCATTTTTTCGTCCAGAATTTGGCATCAATTCAAACGTCTCGGAAATTGGGCGAAAAATGAGGACTGTAGTATTTTTTTAGTAGGTAAAGTCAGCCAGTCAAAGTTAGCTTCACGCTGTATCCGGCATACAGCAGGGTAGAGAGAGAACCTAGTGTTAAAACACTGCGTTCCTCACTTTCCGCCGATTTCTGGAGGCATTGCCTGTTGCGTGGCGGAATTCAACGCCTTAACACCAGAGCGAAGAAATGGAAATATAAAATTCGAACCTATTATCTTCAACTGTGCGAAAAAATGCCTGCAATTAATACTTAAAAATAAATATAATCTTAAATTACAAATGAGTATTATTATAATAATAGACTGTTATTGTTTGTAAGTTACCAGTCAAGGTCGAAATGATTGTGTACGCTCTATTGTGATCGGAGCTGAGATTTAATTGATAGAACGAAACAGTTATTTACGATACGTATATTATATTTTTGCCTCATTCTTTTCCTAGTATAGCTTCAGGGTAGGCAGAGAGAGCCTAGTGCTGAGACACTCCGTTTTCATTTTCCACCCAATTTTAACTACGTGCCAAACGAATTAGAAGACGCCGCGCATTGTTTTGTTATTTTTGGCTACTATGAAAAATTACCTATCATTTTTTTCTAAGAAATTCCGTTTTGCACTTTCCACTCAAATTTGACAGCGTGTTGAAAGTCAGAATTAAACGCCGCACTTTCATCTGATATAAAAGTGAAAATATTATAAAAAATATTTTTTATATAAATTATACGAGACAAATTCGAGGCCTGTAAACGCGTCGGTTGTGTTTTCGACACCCACTCGGGTGAGTGAAATATTTAATAGTTTTAATTCCTCGCGGTGGTAGCGCGGCCTTGAATTCCGCTGTTGGGGAACAGAAAAGTCATAACGGGAACAGAGTGTATTAACACTAGATTCCTAAGTTCCCTAGGCTGCTATAAACGGGATACAAGGTGAAGCTAAAAAAAGAAAACAAATATTTAATGCGATCTTCAATCACGTCCAATAAACCAACGAGTTACGGCCCATTGAGCGGTCGCACGTCCGCGCGCATCAGTGTGACAGACTTACATACAGACTGATCTCATGAATGTTAATGAGATTGTTCGATGCAAATCTTGTTGCCGAGTGAGTGGAGACGTGCGTTTGTAATTACTTTGTAATTAAGAATTAATTGACAATTTTGTTACGAAGTTATAAAGCGCGGCGTTAAATTCCGCCACACAACACGTAATGCCTCTACAATTCGGCTGAAAGTGGGGACTGGAGAGTTCTTTTAGGATATTTTAAATTTCCCTTGATCTATATATTACATTCATACACGTCTCGTATAATAAAGTGTAGATACAAACTATTATAGATAAAGAATAAAGAAAGATTGTCTCGCACATCGAGTATTGAGTTACAGAACTCAATACTAACAAACAATTAACTTATTGAATAAATCAAGGAAAGCAAAATAATTCAAATAAAAACATTTTCTTCATTGGACCTCAAAGTCATTATCATAGTATGTATTCAAGCGTGTCACAAAGGCACCATAATGGCGCCATCGAAGAAAAACATTTTTAATTACAAATATATATCTATATAATATGTTAAGCTAAAAGCTTCATGCTATACGTAGCATCAGCACGCTAGAGGGAACCTACAGTTAAGACACACCGTTCCCATTACGACACTTCCGTTACCCACGTTCCGCCGAGTTCTGGAGGCATTTTATTATAAAAGAAAATCTTAAATATTTTAGTTTCTCGAGTGGGAATCGAACCCACAAATAATCTCGTGTAGCGTACCCCTGCGCCATGTTCGGCCTTAAATCATCTCTAACATATTGAGGGGTAAATAGAAAGAAAAATAGTAATAAAAATAATGGGTGAGCTTTAGTAGCAAGAGGTTTTTCTTACAAAATCTATCAGAATACATCATGTTCATTAATAACTATCAGGGCGATTAAAGATATTAATTACGTATTCTTTTAAGAAGGGAAGTCGATCGCTTTGTTCATTTGTGCGTGAAGAAAATGCGATCGGTTGCAATGTAACGTTGATATTATAAGAGTACAGTTTATGGAGGAGATTGGTTGTGAACGAGTGTTCGATATATTTATTAGAATAAACAATAAGAATTACTTAGAAGAGCCCTGTATTAAACTTAAATATATGTAGGTACCAAAATCATGATAATATTTTTTAACTGTTTTTACTAAAGTGTTAAGAAACTGTTAGGCCTTCCTCCCACACTCTGATTTTAATATTATAAATGAAAATAATTCACACTTCCAAATTACGTTTTGTTAATATTTTTAATAAGACGTGATGACAGAGTGATCTACTAAATTCTACGTAGGTACTCTACATTTTTGTTTCCTTAAGTTTTATCGGAAAACTAACAATTAAAAGATTGTTCACACTGGCACTATATACCAAATAACACAAAAGCATTGTTGACTTTCATAAATAATAATTGATTAAATTATTTAAATTACGGATTTAATACCTATTAATAAAATAGCTTAATTTGTTTAAAATGGCTAAATTAATGTAAAAGTGCATTACACAAAGTAATATTGGCCTCTCACAGAATTGAATAGGCGACCTCCGAAATTAGCAACATTACAAATATTTACAACAATATTTTAGATGTATCTGTATGCGAGGCATGTCGTGGTGCAGGGGCACAAGCGTGTGACTATAAGCGCGACAGGTCATGGGTTCGATTTCTACTGAGGAAATGAAATATTGAATACCATTCGCTACGGTGTCGAGCACTCTGCCACTCAGCACACAATGCCTACGGAATTCGGCGGAAAGTGCGGAGCGGAGTGTCTTAACACTAGGCTCCCTTTGCCTACGCTGCTAAATGCGGGATACAGCGTGAAACTGAAAAAAATCACAAATATTTACCACAATATTTTGTATATATAACAAACAGGTATATCTTAACATCGTTACTAGGAATGCGGCCATAACAACCATGAAAACAAGTACATATGCGATAAGAATATTTTTCGTGATAAAAAATGGAAAAACTTAAATTCATTAATATCATATGGGCTTATTAACATATAACTATGTTTCAAAATACATTTGTATGCACATGCATAATAAAACATACATACATATGCAAGAAATTATATTTCTGCTAAAAAATATCATGCAATCACGAGTCTTTCAAGAAGATTAGTGGAAGGGACACTGTTTGACACTAGAGCACTATATTCCACACATATTTTTGGGTTGTAACAATAAAAAATAATATATTTACAAATTTTTTTTTTATAACGCATTTAAGCGTGCCACTGTAAACGCGACAATTGTGGGTTCGATTCCCTCTCCTAGGGCTGAAACATTTCATATTTTAATTTCATCGCTCTGGTAAAATCTAGATTCCCAGGTTCCTCTGCCTACTCCATCACGGGCGGAATACAGCGTGAAGCTAAAGGAAAAGAAAACGTATGAAGAATTAAACGTAGCAAATTTTTGCTCTTTGCCTCTTGGAAACTGTCCAATTCAAAACGCTTGGAATTTTATTTCTTTCCTAAGTGTGAAATAACACTTTAAAAATGTTAAAAATATATATTATGGTTATAGATTAATAAATAAGCATTCCCTGTCACAAGAATACAATATAGAAAATAAATCACTTTCTATAATCACATTCTTTTCTGCTTCACGATTTTTCATGCATAGCAGGCGCTGTCGGAATACCAGAGATTGCGTGTTGAATGGTGCAACTTAACGCTGCATTATGTCTCACGAGAGGAGAGAATTGAAAATATTTAAATAATTTAACCGCTCCGCCGAGTGGAGATCGAACCAACAACCATCGCGTTTACATCCAAACACCGTCAATAGACCACGACGTCACATAGCACACACCTAACGATTGTTAATTGTACTATAATAATATAAGTTGTTTATTTTTTACCAAGATGATATATTGAATTGCACTTTAATACAACACATTAATAAAAAAAATCAACTAACAGCAGATTTGTGAAAGTGCACTCGGTTAAATAACAAGTTTAGGTACTTTTAACTGCAGAAATCGTAGCTTAAGAAATGAGGAGAATAAAAAGAAAAAAAAAAAGAATGTACGTCGCCACCGTACCACCGTACGCCGTGTCAATGACATGTAATTACATTATTTGAACAGCAACACGAACAATACGTTCATTTGAACATATGTACGTATGAACCTACATATGAACAAATAAATGAATTCTTACTAAATTTACATACCATCCAATTTTTATTGTTGTAATTACAAATAAAACATTTATTTAAAAGAAATTTTAACTTAAAACGTACATATTTCACAGGAGCCTAGAAAAGAAATAGAGACCTCATGATGACCATGAGGTCTCTATTTAGTTATATTTTTACTACACGCTGAATCTCGCGAATGCGACGTAGGTAGAGGGAACCTTGTGTTACAAGTTACGATATTTTGTCCCCCACACATCGACCAATTTTGGTGACATTGCGTGTTGATTGATGGAACTCAAGGCTGCACTTTGCATTGATAATACGAGGTATTAATAATAATAAAATAAATAACTCCCACCCAATGGAGTTGGACGGCCTCGAAGTTTAATATATCTAGCACTAAATAATAATATAATATTCATCAAAAAAACTGATTTTATTTTAAAAATATAAATCAGCTTCACGCTGTATCCCGCACACAGCAGGGTAGGCAGAGGGAACCTAGTGTTAAGACACTTCGTTCCCCACTTTCCGCCAAATTCTTGAGGCGTTGCGTGTTGAGCGGCGTGACTCAACGTCGCGCTTTCCTCGACACCAGAGCGAAGAAATGGAAATATACATTAAAAAAAAATCCTTTCCTCGAGTGGGGATCGAACCCACAACCAGTCGCGTTAACAGTCACACTTCATGCCCCTGCGCCACGGCTGGCCTCATATATTAATATCATAATATCAATATTTTATAAACGCCATCAATTTTTAAAAGAAAATGTCATAGTATATATTTATATATTTTAAATTGTTATATACATCCGTAATAGTGTAACCATTATACCAACCATAGGAACCATTGATCGTCCACAGAATACATAATCGTGATATGTAAATATTTTTTATTTATTGCTCCTAAATCAATATCGAGGTCACTATTAGAATAACAATTAATTATATTTCTCCATTGTTTAGTATTATTCGTATATCATAATTTAGCGGAGAGTCAGATTATTTAAGACATTGTGTGAGTGTGTGTTTAAGACATTCGATTTTTATTTTCGATTGTTTCTTCAGTCCGTCGTCGTCGTCGTCGTTTAGTTCTATAATATTTTTTTTCCGTTCCCAGCTCTGATAGACATCTTCACTGATAGATTCTTCGTTCAGTTCTATTCGACATGCAATGTCTTGAAAAATCAGCTATAGTGGGAAACGGAATGTCTTAACAGTGGGTCCTCATATATAGCAGATTAGACAGAGGTCCGCCCACTCGGCTATATGCGAGAAAAATGTGAAGTCATTCGCGTGTGAGTTACCTACAGAGATATAAATGTATTAACGCCTTATGGGTGGTCCGATTGCAAGAATAGTAAATTTCATGGCGTTCGTAAGTTGTGTATGTTTTTTTACTTTTTATAGCTTTGCACTGTGTCCCGCACATACCAGGATAAGAGTTAACACTTGGTTCCCAGATTGCGGGAACTAAGTGTTAACTCTTAAGACACTCCGATCTCGAGTGGGGAGTGTCTTAAGAGTTAACACTTGGTTCCCGCAATCTGGGAACCAAGTGTTAACTCTTAAGACACTCCGATCCTATTGAGACATTTTCGTTCCCTATTTTGCACCAAACTCTGCAGGCATTGCGTGTTGAGCTATTATATATTTTATTTTACATTTATAAAAAACTCAATTTAAACCTGGAAATTTCACATTTGACAACGACCTACCTGATTAGTAGTAAGATCCCACTGGTCAGCCACGAAGGAGTGCCTGCTGTATAAAAACACGGGCACTTGGTGGTCCTTTACTGGTGCGGGATCGCTGTTGACGCGCACTACCGTTAAATGCGTTGTTGTTGTCCCGACTGTTGGTAAATTTATAGATTAAATATACAAGTAAGTAAAATTTAATATATGTACGTTTTCATTATTCAGGAACCTGGGAACCTAGAGTTAAGGCACGCCGTTTCCCATCACATTCGTTTTCAATTTTTCGTCGAAACTTGTGAAACGTCGCATGTGGAATGCACCGCGAGGGGCTTAAAAAACCTCCTTTAACTTAACATAGTAATAATTTTAGTTTAATTAAAATTTTTAAAATAAAATAAGTACATATTTCTGTATAAAATTTATTAGAATGATGAAGATCCCCGTGCGCACAAGCGCCTATATACGCGACATGCCGTGGGTTCGATTTTCACTCGAGGAAATTAAATTTTTAATGTATTAATTTCCTGGCTTTGATAAAGAGGCAAAGCGCGGCGTTCAGTTCCGCCACTTTGCCTCCAGAATTTGGCGGACAGTGGAAAACAGAAGAAGTGTCTTAATGGGAAAAGAATGTCTTAACAATAAGTTCCCAAGTTCCCTTTGCCTACCCTGCTATGTGCGGAATACAGCGTGAAGCTAAAAAAAGATGATCGTTGTATTATTTATGTAGGTATTTAGATATCAACGTATTCTGTTAGTACATATATTCAAATACATATAATATTATTATCTAAATTAAACAACTCTCCTTGTATATATATTTTTCGTGTTGTTAGACTTCGAACAAATCGAAAGTTTACTAAGCAAACATTTACCTCTACCTAAAATGGACAAACTGGCACTTTCTACCGCGACGTCGACGTCGTTGTTCGATAATGTTTTATCGATATAATTTTAATGCAGAGAGTATCAAGTCAATAACCACAGATATACAACTACAATAAACCTACTTTAAATCTTTTATTTACCATATTCTTTATTAATATTAAAAAAAAAAAACGACTTCAACGGGATCCTATAATCAGAACCTAGCCAAACTTTCACCAAACTACCCTTGAATTGTATCCTTTCCAATAAAAAAAACAATCATCGAAATCAGTTAGCGTGATATTAAGTTATTCGTCTGAATGCAAATTTAAGACTCCTGGACCAACTTAAAATGGGACCACACGGGAAGTACCAGAAAAGAATCGTCAAAATCGGGTCACCCAGTCAAAAGTTCTGTTTGTTATAAACATAAAAAAAATACAGTAGAATTGACAATCTTATTTTCTTTCAGAAGTCGATTAAAAGATTCGAGTTTCTATAAGACATCCATCCGGAAATTTTCGAAATAGTCTGTTGGATTAGGGGTAGGAATTTTAGCTTGATTTTAAATAAAATTTAGGGGAAAATAATATATCATATTAAACCCAACCAAGCTTCACACTACACCGTATATAGTAACGTAGTCAAAGGAAACCTCGTATAAAGTCTCAATATTCCTCATTTTCCGCACAATTTTCGAGACATTGTGTGCTGGAGTGAGTGAAGGATCTGAATTTGCTTTGTTTTGTTACTAAAGAGATAAAAATAGAAATAGTACATTCCCCGAGTGAGAATTGAACCTACAACTGTCGCATTCACAACTTGCGCCACGGAAGCTTCGACGGGCTAATTCAATTAAAAAGAGTTAAAAAAAATCAACAAAACAAGCAAGTGGAAAGACCCACGATATAAGAAAGCAAAGTTAAACACATTTGAATACAATGGTATAATCCAATATACATATTTATATAATATATCTTATTGATACAATATAATTTTATGAAGGACGTATTAACATATGTTAAACAGAGTGTCGCTAAGCGGTGATAAGATGATAACGGCAAATTACATTCGAGAATGAAATAACCAAAACAAGTAGTATCGTATAAATACTATGAAAAAATATATGTAGTATAGACGCCAGTCGTGGCACAGGGGTACAAGTGTGCGACTGTAAACACGAGTGGTTGTGGGTTCGATCCCCACTCGAGGAAATGAAACATTTATTTAAATTTATATTTGTATTTTTTCGCTCTGGTATCGAGGCGAAGCTCGGCGTTGAGTTCCGCCTCTCAACACGCATTGCCTTTAGAATTCAGCAGTAAATGGGGAACGGAGTGTCTTACCACTAGATTCACTCTGCCTACCGTGCCTTGTGCTTCTGGATTGGGTTAGATTGGATACAGCGTGACGGTGATTTAATTTTTTTTGGTAGTATTGTATAAATAGTATGATAAAATATATGATGAATATTTTGATATGCACATTGCCGCTTTATACAATACAATGAGAACGGAACAATTGAAATACTCGTATCTACGAGAGAAATTGTTTAAGAAAAGTTGTATCCCGTATCTTCGTGGAGTAGAAAATGCAAAATCTTAAATTTAAAAACTTTCGTTGAAATTTCACATAAATAATACGTCAAATAAAACATATGAGTTAACCGGTTTTATATAATAGGACTATTCAAACATAAATTCGATGAGACGACGAGGGGTCCTTTTAGAGGTTAACTTTGGCAAATAAAACAATATAATTTCAACAAAAAAACCAGAGTCAATACAAAAATGTAATTAATTAAAATTTGACTTTTGGTTTAGAAATTACAAAGACAATTTTTTTTTACAGTGTCCGTAGGGATTAGTTAAAAACAAAATCAGCTTCACGCTGTATCCCGCATACAGCAGGGTAGGCAGAGGGAACCTAGTGTTAAGAAACTCCGTACCCCACTTTCTGCCGAATTCTGGAGGCACTGTGTGTTGAGTGGCAGTACTCAACGCCGCGCTTAACCTCGACACCAGAGCGAAAAAATGGAAATATAAATTTAAGTAAATATTTCATCTCCTCGAGTGGGGATCGAACCCACAACCAGTCGATTTTACAGTCACACCTCGTGCCGCTGCGCCACGACTGGCCTCAAGGGATTAGTTAAATAATAAAAAGGAGGCAAAGTACCTACTTAGCGGCTTAAGCTGATTAAGTGTAGTGTAAGTACTCCGTCCTTTATTTCCTGATTATACATTTTTTTTATTTTATTATCTATAAATATATATTTTTTATATGTTAACATACGTCTACAATTACTAAAAATATAGGGTCGGTAGTACCTCCTCGTTCCTTGAAGTCGGTTAAAAAGCTTATGTTCCCATCCCAAATAAATAAACTGAACATTACACAAAAATATTTCCTTGTATGTAAAAAAAAACCACAACAGGTCTTACGATGGGGGAACCTGTTGCCAAGGGTAAAAATAAAACAATACTTATATTTGTTTTGGTCAATCAATGGACATTGTTGATTAAAGGCAAGCTCAAAATATTTTTTTATTTCCTTTAAGACTAATTGCATTAAACAGAAGTTGTAGCTCGCAATTTCGTTTGCGTGGAGTACAAAATAGCAAATTCCATTTACCAGTCAACATGTCATTACTATTATTAACATTTGTTGAAGTGTTATTCCACACTTAGGAAAGAAAAATATTTATCAAGAAAATGTATAAAAATTTTAACGTAGCGGGATTTGAACCCGCGCCTCTTTGGCGAGAAGCAGAGAAAAAAGAGAAGAGGCGCGAGTTCAAGTAAGTCATTAAGATTCTTGAAAAGGAGTGACGGAGTGTCGTAACAAGAGGTTCACTCTGCTGCAGACTATTCAAACATACACTCTCTAACAAGGGTATCAATTAGGGAGTAAATGAGTAGGATATAATATTATCACTGGTTCGTCTTTGCTTATCTAGAAAATTCAATTAAAAAAAATCTAAATATTCTTTATTTAAATAACATAGAATCGCTGCAAGTGTACCATAGTATTAAATTGCGATTAAATATTTAACTATATCTTAGACTGCAATAGGGAAAAGTTATATAACTAAAGTATTCGTACTGAAGAACATTATACAAAAAATATGTGAATTTCGCGTGATAGTCAACAATTAATTGACATAATTGACTCAATTAAAACTACAAAATATTATTATTACTTTTAACAATCCTTATCGTTTCGATCGTGCCATTTAACAAGTCAACAAGTCTGTGTTGTGTACATTCAATAATGAAGTCGGTCATTTATTGTTTTAAATCTTTAATTTATTTGGCTTTTCAAGGTCAAGACACTCCGTTCTCCGCGTTTCTGACCAAGATCTGACACCGCTTGTTATCCAAGATCTAACAATGAAAGTTGACTGGCGGAACTTAGCACCGCATTTGTCTTGTCAGAGTAGACAACAAAAATAATTCCGTCTGTAATTAAGATTTACATTCAGACCTACATCGCCACGATGACTTTTAGTAAAAAACGGAGATTTATTATTAATATTAATAAATATATTTCATCGTTATTTCTTTAAAAAATAAAAGATGTCGATATTAATTCTCAACGATAATAATAATGATATAAGCCACTTCTGAACGCTTTAGCGAACGTGGAGGTTCGCTAAACGACTCTAATAATATTAATTTTTGCAACCGGCGAGGCGCTGTGCAAACTAAACTTTAAAACTACTACATTTGTTTGGATATTTCATTACATAGGGTGTCCCAAAATTAACAGAAAGCAATATTTGAATTTACTGCGATTATTTTTAAACAAACTTAAATAATACCAACAGTTTAAAACACAGTGTATATTTCTCCATTTTTACTCTCGTGTTCCAACTCGTTATCATTATTCAATAATACTTAATAAGGAAAACTTGCCGGGTATATATGAAAATTTCATACAAAATATGTTCTTGAGAGCAATCTTGAGATGCCGTTTCTTTTCATAATGACAATTGAAATGACATCTATTTTACTTCAGCCAACAGGCGGAGCGGCAGGCAAAAGCTAGTAAATTATAATACGCACAGGAGAATGAAAACAATAGTAAAGGATAATTGAATAGAAGTTAGCATAAATCAAAAGAGTTAAAAGCGCAAATTGTTCGAAAAGCAAAGTAAACCGTCACGATCGTGGAACAAGGACGCTCGAGAACAACTTTAATCATTTATTGCTATATTTGGATTAGATATAAACAGATTTAAATTTTTATATGAAGATCTCGTGGCGTAGGGGCACGAGCGTGTGACTGTAAACGCGACGGTAGTGGGTTCGATTTTTATTTGAGGGAATTTATTATTTAATATTTTATTTTTTTCGCTCTGGTAGGGAAGGAAAAAAGAGGTGCTGAGTTTCGCCAATCCTTCGAAAATTCAGTGGAAAGTGAAAATCGGAGTGTCTTAACACTTCGTTCTCTACGCTTACTCTGCTGCACGCGGTATTTTTACATTATATAAATATTTAAAACAAACTGAAGCTTAAGGTTTTGATTAAAAAATGTTTAAAAAAAATTAAAACAAAAACTTTAGAAAATAAAAAAAATACAGGAAAATTAATCTTTCCTGTATAATAATATTATTAAATCAATTTGAAACAACAATCGTCTCTAGAATGTTGACCTGTTCCATTTAATATATATTTGGCATTATAACTGTTTACGCCATTTATCATAGCGATAAAACCGCCACATTCTAAAATAACAGAATATTAATAATAATATAATCATTTATAATATATTATATATAATTATTAATTTTAAGACTAGTTGTGGCGCATGGGGCATAAGAGTCCGACGCGACAAGTTGTGAGTTTGATTCTCATTCTCGCTCGAAAAAATGAAGTATTTAATATTCCCATTCCTTCGCTCTGGTAATGACGAAAAGCGGGGCGTTGAGTTCCGCTCCTCAACACGAAGTCGGCGGAGTGAGGAACA
The DNA here is from genome assembly GCA_013403705.1 of Heliconius hermathena. NCBI lineage: Eukaryota > Metazoa > Arthropoda > Insecta > Lepidoptera > Nymphalidae > Heliconius > Heliconius hermathena. The sequence goes on from JAAIXJ010000056.1 coordinate 1,570,574, forward strand.
CAAGTGTCTAATAAATGGGAACGGAGTGTTTTAACACTAGGTTCTCAGGTTCCCACTGCATAGACATACCCTATACACCGCCCAATTTTTCAAAAATTGCGTGTTGAGAGCCGTGCGGAATTTAACGCCGCATTGTATATCATCTGAGCAGGATCATGATAATAATTGTTTCCCTCGAGTGTGGATCGAACCCACAAACGTCGCTGCGCTTCGATGCTTTAATTGTTATATTAAAATATTAATATTTAAGCCCAAACTGTATTACATTAAATGTAATGTTATGTACAATTACAATACAATTTAACTATAAAACTGTGATCTTGAGATAGCATTTATGTAGATTTGTAACTGTTATTTTTTGTTAGTTTTTTTCCGTTCTCAGTTTTCTGCTCAATTTTCAAAACATTGCATGTCAAATGGCGAATTTCATTGACGCACTTTATTTTCTTACCAGAACATATGAAAATAATTCATTGAAATCGAACATACAAACGTGGAATTTGCAGTCAGGCGCTGTGCCACGAGGGCCACGGCACAATATACATAGACGGAGGACACCTATAGACGGAGGTAGAAAGTTGAAATTTTATTTTGGTTCCTTGGAGAGTGTAGACTTGTAGAGCAACAGGAATGGGATTTTACGTTTTCAAGTATATATAGAAAAACGAAGTTGCAGGTTATAACTATGGATTATTAATATTAATACTAAGTACATACTATAATGAAGATTTATAACATTTGTTTGAGGATATTTGAGATAAGATACTCTAAGAATGGCTCAACATTCGTACACTGCACAAACAAGACGGTTATAATGATACGGTTATAAATAAAGAGATTATAGAAATTTTTACTGAAATTTTAAACGTGTAAAAATTTTTATTAACAAATTAACGTTCTAAAACTCTTCATTCCTTAAGTTCTCTTTATATTATCTCCCAGGGTAGGTATCCCGCATATAGCAGGGAAGGCAGAGGGGGGAACCTTATGTTAAGACACTCCTTTCCCCAACTCACGGGCGATTTTCAAGATACAAGTTGTGGTACTCACACCATTCTGATTCCTGTTACTAGAGCGAGAAAATCAAAATAAATTATATCCCGAATGGAAATTGAACCCACAACGGTCGCATTTATAGAAAGATTATCATCTTTCCATAAATGCGACCGCTGCTGAACAAGAAGGCCTGTCGATATTTAATAGCTTATAAATATTTTGTTTTGCTTACAACATAAAAAGGATCTACGCTTTAGGAAGACTTCATCGTTTAAATCTTTTTATGCGGGAAAAATAAATTAAACAAAACAATTGCCTTTTTAATTTTCCTGTAACCTTAATTTTTTTTGTAATAATTAAGTAATTGTTTTCAACATCAAAGTGACATTTTAACACTTAACGAAAAAAATGGTTCTTTTTATAATATGGATTCTTCTATAATTTTATTATTGCGATATCATCTATACTTTTAAACTAATATTATAAAACTAAAGATGTTTGTTTGAACGAGCTTACATATATCAGAAACTACCAATTGGTTCGATTTAAAAAAATCTTTTTGTGTTGGATAATCTATTTATCGAGGAAGGCTACATCACGTTGTTTTTATGTAGTTTAGTTATTTCCATTTGACCACGCAGGCAAAGTTGCAAGTAAAAGCTAGTTTTAGTTTAATTAAATTATTTATACGACGTTACATGATTACGCTAATATTTTATCTGATTGGATTTTAGATATATTTACTAATTATCTCTATGCGGAAATGAGCCTTCCACGCTGTATTCCATATATTTAGCTAGGATAGGAAGAGGGAACTAGTGTTAAGACATTATGTTTCTCTCGCCGAAGGGTTATGTTTTTCGCGCGTATCTTGTATGTATGTAATATTCTTTATTACCTCGTATCTCCAGAACCACTGAACGTATTTACATATTTGAGGTATCGTTAGATTTGTATTAGCAGCCCGAGTGTTCTTAGATAGGTGACGTTAGTAAAAAATAATCATGGCGGCTGTGGGACGCCATTGGACTTAGTGAAAAAAAAAAAAAATTGGTTCGAATACTACAATATGGGTATCAAACCCAAGAGCTCAATTTCAGGATTTCAAAAAGGTATATCATGATTATCATTACCATAATAAATTCTAACAAAAAAATGAAAAATAAAAAAATATTTGTAAAAACAAAAACCCCGACTGCATCAAACTAAAAAGAAAATAAACAAGGCCAATAGTTTATTAGGATTAACAGTCGGGACCTCTTTAAATTATGCAGGGTTCCTGGTAAAGATTTCATTGATAGTAGAATTACTTATAGATCCCGACTGTTAATCCTAATAAACTATTGGGCTTGTTTATTTTCTTTTTAGTTTGATGCAGTCGGGGTTTTTGTTTTTACAAATATTTTTTTTGGCTCGCTAAACTTNTATATATATATATATATATATATATATATATATATATATATATATATATATATATATATATATATATATATATATATATATATATATATATATATATATATATATATATATATATATATATATATATATATATATATTATACAATTATAAGATATTATTATTATTAAAATTGTAAGTTTTGGTAAATTAGTTATTCATATAAAAATTATACAATAAAATTAAAATGATTGATCATAAATAATTTCAAAATAATAACAATAACTCACACTGTCAAGGTACACCTTTGCAATTGTACTTTAGGAATGATATAATGACTGACAGTATCAAATGTTTCTTTTGATATATAGTTTTCTGGCACTTGATAGTTTATTCTAGGTCCAGCTGTTGGGTGGAATTCACACAGAAAAATGCAACGAATGGGCCCTTCCTGTCCGCAGCCCTCGTAATATTTCGAGTCTCCATCCATCACGAGTAACTGATTTTAATCACATTGACAATATAAAGTCCTATTTTATCTTTATTGTGTATACACCGCCCACAATTTGTCCACTGAAATTTAAGTTGCGATAACACATATAATGGTCATCTCGTAAGTTATTAGATAAATTTAAATTCCAACTGGAACACTCCAACCCCTATCACTTATTAGAACGGACTGACGTTATTTGTTTTTTTTTCTTCTATTTATTATTGTTGACATTTGTCAAGGCTGTCACAACTGCTATCAAAATTCAGTGTTGCTACGTTATATATTTTTTTTATTAAATATCCTCATGGTGATGCCGTTACGTAAAATATCGAATCGAATATTTATTCGATTAGTAACGAATTGACGTTTGACGAATTAGTTTAAAAATTAAATTCCTTGCCTAAAAACTTTTGTTCATGACACTCAATTCAGTTTTTAGGAATACGCTATGTCAAACATATTTACATATTGTAGTTTTAATTATACATCTAATCGTTATTCATAAGTATATACTTCGATATTGTTTTATTAACCGATATTATTTGTGCTTGCAATATAAATTTTTAAACGTCAATTATAAGCAAATTTTTTGAGTGATAAGAGTAAACTGTTTACAAGCTGATAAAAATATATATAATCTCCAATTTATTTGAATTTGAAGATACATCAAATGTATTATATAGAACTAATTGTAAATAAAACGATGTAGATATGGATATTAAGAAAATTAACTTACTTATTGGTGTTACGGGAAGTGTAGCTACCATAAAACTACCGGTGCTAGTCAAAAAGTTGACAGAAATTACTGCAACAAGTCAAAAAGTGAATTTGGAGGTCAGCTTTACATCAAATTTAAACATATGTCTATCATCTAGATTTATATAGTAAGCAATATATAGTTTTGAAAAAAAAACTTTTTCTGTTAAATAGAAAAAAACAAAGTAATAAATGTAATAAATTGTAGTAAATAAATTGTTGAAATAAGATTTTTTTAAATATTTTAAATTTGATTTTTTTAAAAAATTGTTTAAGACACTGTTCACAATTTTTTTTGATATATTACATGTTCAGTGGTGGAACTCAATGTCTTGCTATTCAGTAAAAGAAAATGAAAATAATGTGTTTCCTTGAATGTGTTATTTTTTTTAAAAGTTTATAAAAAATATTTAATAAAAATGTTATGTTGAGTGGCGGAACTCAATGTTGTGCTATGGTGCATATTATATTTTTAGTTATTTTTACTGTTTAGATAAAAACAATATGCACAGAGAGTGCCAAACATTTTTTTGATAAAAATGAGCTGCCATGCAACATTTCCCTTTATGATGATGCAGTTGAATGGGAAAGCTGGAAAAATAGAGGAGATCCAGTTATACACATTGATCTTGGCAAGTGGGCAGATGTGATGGTGATAGCTCCAATAGATGCTAACACTTTAGCAAAAATATCACAGGTATAATATCTTTAATAAAAAGTTTTATATATTACACAATGTAATTAATAATAAAAACAATTAATATTTAAATGAAGTTAAAATTAACATGATAGATATTTCTTTTTAATTTACATCGTATATACATAATTAGAATGTTGTGTGTATTATATATATATGACTATGATTTTGTTGCTATATTACGATAAAATAAAAAAATCTGTTAACTGATGCATTACTTCATGAAAAAGAAGGACAAGACCCTTTTAATTTCTTTTTTAAGTTTTTTTATATTAGACATTTCCTTTTAAGATAAAATTATTGTTTGTCTAAGAAATTAAGAATTTATCTTATATTCCAGGGTATATGTGACAATCTATTAACATGTACAGTCCGAGCATGGGACTTCTCAAAGCCACTTGTATTCTGTCCTGCAATGAACACTAGAATGTGGGAACATCCTATTACGTCCAAACAAATAGATGTTTTAAAAGATTGGGGCTTTCAAGAAATACCTCCAATAAGTAAAACTTTAATGTGCGGAGATACAGGAGTCGGTGGTATGGCAGAAGTTGATACCATTGTTAATAAAATTTTAGATATTATTAAAAGATAAATTATAAGTGGCGTTTTGGTTATTTTATTTTGGGAGTTTGTGGCGGGGCAAAATATTCGGCGTTGAGTTTCGCTTACTACTTAAGACGGAATGCCTGGAAAAAATCTGCAGAGGGTATTAGGTTCCTTCTGCATACCCTGCTACATGCAGGGCACAGAGTTAAACAGATTTTCTCTGTATTAAAAAAAATTTTGTTAAATATTATAATAATGTGAAATTTTATATAATGTTGTGTTTTCAATACAAATATAATTTTATCATTCAAATTACAATGCTTTTTTTGTTTAACTTTACTGTAATAAATAAAGTAGTAAGTAATCTGACGTAACCTTCCACAATCATCGATACTGTGTTCTCGAAGTTCAACCAAGGACTCCCCTGCTTCTCTTGCCAATCAATATATAATTTTAAAATAAAAGTCAATATATATGTAAATGTATGTTTATTGCATCACTGAATACTGTACCTAAAGCCTAATACAAGCAAACAATAAGATTAATCCACCACATACAGTACACTTCCCATAAAAAACAAAACTATACAGATTAGACTTTATCTAGAACAAAAATAATTGAATTCAGAAAGCAATTGTTTTTTATAGATGTTTCGAAAGCTGTTCAATAAATAGATGATTACTCTACTTTTAAAGGATTTTTATAATTTTTTATTGTTAATACAAAACTGCAAAAATATTACCTGTCATACATAATTAAGTAAAAGGCATAGTTATAGTAAAAAAAATATTATAATTTCATATTAGCCCCATACATCTATAACAAAAAAAATCACTTACAATTAAAATAATAACGTTAAAATTCTTTATAAGAATTATTAAAATTATGAATATCAATAATTAATTACATTGGACATTACAATTTAAAGATTTCAAAGATCTTATAGTACTGTTTCAAACTAACCCCTACAACTGACTTCCGCACTTAGAGATATCAATTAATGTTTAATTATCATTAAATTAAATTGTACAAAGCAGAGTAGGCAGAGGGAAGCCGAAGTGTTAAGACAATCTGTTCCCCACTTGAATCCGTTGAATTCTGGAGGCATTGCATGTTAAGTGGCGGAACTCAACGCCGCGCTTTACCTCGACAAACTGTTACTAAAATGTTAATTTTAACTTTAATTAAATGCTAATTGACATCTCTGAATATGGCTGTTTGTGTGAAAAACAATAATTCTATAACACACAAGTTATTTAAATAAGTGCAAGAAGCACCTTTGCTTGGAAACATAATATTTGGTGTTTTAAAAAAAATTTTTTTGTATACAAAAAAAAATGAAATATAAATATATAATAAAGAAAAAATATTTAAATTATTGAATTACTACTTGTTTTACTATTTAGTTGGACATTGTAGAATTATACATATTTTTTAAAAGTAACTTAACGGCTATACATAATTAGAACATATCAATGGATCGTTATTTCACAATCATGCAACTATTGTTTATTGTTCAAATACTATCTATATATATATATAAAAGAACATGTACTGACTGACTGAGGTAAGACGCACGCACAGCTGTAACCGCTGTGCGTAGAAACGTGAAATTTGGACAGATGAAAGGGATGAAATTGGGGTTGAAAGTTTGTATGGAAAAAAATTTAAATCGGCACCGATTTTTATAAAATTTGAAATTCAGACTCTTGAAAATATTTCATTGAACACGTGTTTCATGGTTTTTTTTTAGAATGCAGCCCTAAGGGTGCAAATAAGCAGGCGAAGCTACGCTAGTATAATATAAAGAATAACAATTTACAGGACAATAATCGTTATTACACAAACACCAAATATTAAATTAACAAACAAAACTAGTGACTAACACTAAAATAAAACAATATATTATTTTTACAATCAATTTTTCAATCGCGCCGCGCCGGAGATCCATACCATTATTAATAATTAAAAAAATCAGAATCTTCAGAAATCAAACAAATACAATATTTACATGTTTTTTTTAGTATAAATATGAGAAAAAAATATTTACAAACAAACAGAAAGAATGAAACTTATCAGATCATATTAATAAATTAATTGTAATTATAATAAAGATAGTTTATTAAAGATTTAATAAAATACATATAAGGTACGGAATTGTCATGTGGAATAATAATTAATGGAGTATTGAAAGAGAGCCGAAATATTCCTTTTTTTTAATTCAACGATAAAGAAGATTATGAATCAATAATAATATTAAAATCAAGGTCAATTAAAAATTGATTCTACTTTATTCAATTCAACCAGACGCTAAAAGACTACAAAATGGCGTGTACCTTTCCTAATTATCACAATTAAATATTACTAATATATAATATTATATAATTTATAAAATGCAGAATTGAATACTATTTATAGCCAAAGAAATAATCAACTTAGTTATTACAATACAATATATATATATAATAAATGAACGTAAATGCGCTTATATTTGAACTTTATTGGTATAAAATAAATACTATGTCTATAAAAAAACCTAAATTTATCTTTAGCCTATGGTAATACGATTATAAACGTGTAAAAATTACATGGATTATACAAGAAAGTCCATTTTATTCCAATTAACCGATACGGGGAATAAATAATATTGGTTATTCAATTAACCGAATCTGAATAATACTTGTTCCATTATTTCAATAAAAACCGACAACAGATTTCGGTTAATCGAACAAATTACCTGATTATTAGAACAAAATGGAATAGAGCCGTTAAAAAATTGTGCGTATATAATATTTAGAAGGCCATGTTAACATCTAGCGGGTCTAATTGTGCCTCTCTATACTGTAAAGCGACTTTTGTGCCGTTTCATGTAAAAATCCTAAGCAATTTTAATAGAAAAGTAACAAAAATTGTATAATAATATAATATTATAGCAAAATATCGAGTGGAATGAATCGTGGGTGTATCAAACGTGGAATATTTGTTTGTATCAAAATATCGACGGGAATCGGTTACTATTAGACATCACAGTGTGCTAATAAAAACCACTATCAAAAAAACTTATAGTAAAGTCTTTTTATTAAGTCATGCTTATTTTCATTAGTTGCGCGTTTTTTTATTATTTATTAATTAAACAAATTACAGTACGGCGGATGTGTTGTGGCCGTACTGAAGTTAGCTATAGATAGTTGCGCAGATTTAATTTAAGGATTTTTTCCTTAATTTTGATTATTTTTATACTCAGTATACATAAAACGTTAGAAAACATCAAGACAGCCATGACACACCGACCGCCCTATACTGTGCCGATTTTACTGTAAAAAGCAATATCTCAAACAACACTTTCATTCTGTTTGTCGAACATAGCTCGCGTATATTTAGATATCACTTCGTAAGTAGACTTGATTAGTTCACATCGTTCTTCCACTTCGTAGTCAGAGGGCGCGACTTTATACATCGACTTTTTCTTCGGAGCTTCATTGGGAAAATCGATATTATCTTCGATGTTGTAAACCGAGATAGGTTTCTTATGGACCATTTCTAGATCTTTCCTTTTTTTCTTGAAGAAGCCACATTTCGCGTTGATCGAGTGCACGGCGTTTTGTACTGAGAAATCCAGCGGTTCGCTGGACTCTTCATATCATACATCCAACTCTTCTAACCCTTTAGAGAGCCTATGGGAGTTAATTCGACGTCGATGGGAGCGTCGCACCGCGTCCGCTCGTCTGTAGGGCTCGCTACGCAGCCCGTGTAAAATATCCTCTAAAGCCCCGTTGTACACCTCGTCTTGGTGAAGGAGTTTCTTTTCTACGGCCTGCGATTTCGTTTTTAATTCGTTGATTACTGCCTCCTGGAATTAGTTTAAAACGTCATAATGTTTGGTTTTTAAATTATAATATAGATAAATGAGATTCTTGTTTTTATAGGTAGGTAGGCATTTAAAAAGATAAATAATAGATTACTTTAAAGGTTTTTAAAATATTACAACAAACTTTAATATATAACAACTAAAGTACTAAGAATAAATAATAATTATTAAGATAAATATATACTATTGAAATCTACAATGCTAATATGACAGAAAAGGTTTGAGGTCTATTTGTAAAATAAAGCATAAATTACAGTATAGAAATTATAAAACAAAACACAAGCCATTCAATTTGCTAAAAAATCACAAACATACAAACATTCACATTAAAAGTATCGAGTGCAGAGTAAAGAGGTGACACGTCTACGCTACAAAGTCTACAAGATAATAAAAGTGTAAAATAATCTAGAAAATTTTCATCATTCACATAATTAGTTTACTAACTAAGTAATAAATACCTCAAAAATATATCAATTATGCAGCTTTACTGTCTAAGTTTATATAACTTGCATAGTCTATGATGGTGGACTCTATTTAAATTCGGTTCATTGAGAGTGTCAAAGCAAAGTAATATTTATTACTGTAAAAAAAAGCTGTTGCGTTTTTCTTATTTTAAAATCTATTAAATTTAGTAACATTTACCTTATTACAATTTGTGAGACTCTAAGCTTGTCTCTAGGCTTTTTCATATCATATTATATTTTGATGTAAATTTCAAGTGGCGCTATTTCTACGGCATTATTTGAATTTTAGTTATTTTTTTAGTAACAGATTACTCTCTTAAACTCTACACTCTAACTACTACGAACAACAAGAAATTTTTAGCAAAAAATAAGCAAAAAAAGCATTATGATTAAAAAAAAACACATGCCCTGTTAGTTCCATGCAATGTGCAGCGTAAGGACAGAAAGTATAAATAAATATAGATATATATATATATTATATATTTTCCCGAAGAGGCTTGGACTTCAGCTCTGAACTGATCTTTTCGTGTAAAGGTTTATTTTTTTGTGAGTAAAATTTACGTGATGGACACAAGACTATTCTGGGGTGGGCAGATGCCACCCAGCCCCATATTCCTGCGACTATGTCTGTTCTTCATTTTCTGTTCAAGAGACATATTGGCTCAACTTAACGCCGTGTTTTTTCTTACCAGAAGAGATCGAACCCACATAATAAATTATAAAATATATAACATATTTGACATTGGGTGTATAAAGTAATAACATTATACACTATATATAATAACAAAAATAAGTACAAGGACATATATACACACAAATAACATTTTAACTTAAATGTTTTTTTTAAATTTAACATTTATAATTTAACAGTTACAAACATAGTTGGACCTCAATTGGGATTGAAACGTCTCTGAAATGTAGGAATCGAAATATGGTAGTGTTTATTTTCTCTTTCTCCTATTTTCAGTCTAATTCTAGATGCATTGCGTGTTGAGTGGCGGAACGCAACGCCGTTTTATTTTTATATACCAACAAAATGGCTGAATGCTATTTAAGTTTTTGCTGCCGAAAATTCTATAACGAATCTTAACTTCCATTAAAAATAAACAGACTCTTGTGGTGCCATTAAAATATGTGTGATTTGGAAGTATTCATTTTAAATATTTATGAAAATATTAAGTAATTTTGTGTATAATACAACTATTATAACAAATAATACAAATGTCATTTGTTTGTTTTAAAACAAATATATTTTCTTTTTTTATTACCTTTGGTTAATTTATAACTTAGTTATGGTTTATATAATAAATTTATTTACAGACCGAAACTTACAAAATACCAAGTTAATACCATGTTAATACAAAGCTAAGAATGTCGTATCGCATTTAGTATACTAACACAATTATATTTTAAACGTCACAATTTGATCGTGAACAGATACTTTAATAGGGTGTGTTTAGCTCCCGCCATGCGCGATGCCAATCATTTTTAAAAAATATGTTAGTAATTGAAATTTTGTTGTATAATTGAAATTTATTGAATTGGTGTATTTGAATTTAAATGAAGCCTATTGGGTCAATTATTATTAGATACGTTTGTTGAACATACATCCTTCGAATAACTTGATGGCTTTATGTATGTTTTTTTATTGGGATGAACGAAAAAAGTCGGTCGGTCGGCTTGAAAAAATTTTCACCATGAATCGATATCAACTTCATAATTATTCGATGATAATCGTTTTAGTCGAGACAATCGAGACATCTTATCAATATATTAAAAGTTTCTATAACACTCCTCACAACACACTTAAACACCAATTAAATAAAAAAAATGTTAATTTATTTAAAAAAGAGTTAGTACATACAAAAAATTATCCCCAAAATGACTTGTTAGAGAGAAAAAATGGATTTACTTTAGTTAGTAACACACAAAATCCCAATATGCCCCGTTTAATAACATCCTACTTACTCCTAGTTTCCTAGGAGACTTCTAGTCTAGTCTAGACTATACTAGAACGTTCTAGAACTTTCTAGATCGGCCTAGGCCAAGTTAGATCCGGGCTGTGTCTCAATTCGGACAAGTGTTGCTGCAATAAACCAGCGCTGACCGCGGCGTAGTTAAACCTCTGTGACAATTATATTTATGTATATGTATGGGATGTACCATCACCGTACTTTTGTGGTTAATGTGGCAACATTTGTTTTTAGATATTATGGACGTTTTAAACAAAAAAAACTTATATTTATTTATCTTCCGTATTTTTGGAAGAGAATTTAGTGTTAGGACACTGCGTTATCCACTTTCCAGCCATGACATTGATAATGAAAATCCCAAATAATTAAAGTATTTTTAATGTAAGACACGCCTAAATAATAAATAACAATTTCCATATGAAAATATTTTCAGATGCGTCACAATATCATCTTTATTCATCCAATTTTAAAAATCATATTTATATGAATAATAAAATTTCACACACGCAATATTTATTATCTATTTCTTTAAACAATGTTGCCACATCGATAATTTTAAAAAATCCAACACCAAGTTAAAATATCAAAAACACTCTCACTCTATTAAATGGTGTCTTTCTAACATTAATATAAATAATTTTTGAATGTTCTGATAAGATATGTTATTTTAAAAAACTAAACACTTTCAATAAGTCATTTCAGAAATAAAATATAAGAAAACATATATTTGATTTGAATATGAAAGCATCTAGGAATAATAAAGTTAGATATTTAAAGAACCAGCCAACTTCAATATTATATACTCAATATAAAACGTTTTAAACTTTTAACCACTAAATGCCACTTTAAAATATAGGGAACCTAGTGTTAAGATACTGTGTTTCCCATTTTCCATCGCATTTTCGAGACACCATTAATTAAATGGCGGAACTGAACTCCTCGTTTCGTCTTGTTACCACAGCGAGGAAATGAAAATAATAAATATTAATTACCTACACTGTGCCGCTGCGTTACGACGGCTTTAAAGTGTCCGACCTCGAAGTGATGCTGTCTTTATCTTTCTCTATCATAGCTTCAGATCTAAGATAAGCTTTAACATATTTTTTTGTCTGAAGTTACAGAGAAATTTAAATTCTTTGTGTATTCCACAAGAAAAATAGAGGTTAAAATGTACATTTATTTTGCTTTGCATCAAAACGTATAAAACAAAAAGTCTTATGTAACCAAAATGATAAAACAATATTATGTCACTAATACAGATTAACAGCATGAAAGTGGTTAAAAGATCAACTAATAATATTAAATTTAAATAACAATATTTATCGAGGTGTTAGCAGGTTCATATAAAATAAGTATCGAATCTACAGATAGTAAAATAAAAATGATATGCAACTCAACACTACTCAAACAGCATGACTCCATTCACCACTGAAGCAAATTATATGTTAATATTATATTATTATATTACTATTTAAAGTACATTAAATATTAAAAAACTTTTACAATTGACTTTTAGTTTTTTATCTTTTTATTATTACAATATATAAATAACAGAACCTATTTGAAGCCAATTGGGATTAAATTAAGACTATAATTGAAATAAATTGAACAAAACAACATTAATTATATCTCAGTAAATATTTTTTTAAATAGATTGACGTTATCCCTTAATTTAAGAAGTGAATGTTTTTTTACGACTTATTCACATAAACGAAATAAGAAAAAAACAATATAGCAAAAATAATAAAAGTAATCGAAATATTAAAAATCGATTTTCCTTATCAATTAATTATTAAAAAAAAAACTAATAATCATTCAAAATTGCACATCACATTTCATACTTAATAATAAATACATATAATATGCACTTATTTTTTATATATTTATAGATAAATTTAATATATTTTACCTGTTGTTTTTTCTGTACAAGCTTAGCTTTGGCAGGATCTATGTTGTCGGCGTGTGCAGCTTGCTCAAGCCGCCGGCGTTGCTCGTTTTCCATGTCTGCTTGCTAAAATAATATTTTTTCGTTCAATGATATTCGCTGTATTGCATTTTGTGGACAGTATAAACTATAATACATAAAAAATCTCCCAATAAAAAAAAAGTGAGTAAAAATTGTCGCTTCTCTAGGCAACCAGACAACAAAATAAACCAAAGGCATAGCAAAAAAAAAAAGAAAGCAAACCCAAAACTCAAATGTAACGTATACGTTAAAAAAATGCACACACTGTGCATGGCCTAAATTTTTGCCAGAACATAACCTCACTAATAAGTACATATAAAAAATATTAAATATAAATATTTACCTTAAAAGCCCTCGTGAACCTGACGAGCAGCGAGAAGAAAGCGTTAGCGTCGCAACTGCGAGGCGCCTCACCGAAGTACTCCACGCAAGACGCGAATGAGTCCTAATAGACACATTATTTTTTTAATAAATTATATAAATTAATAATATTACATAAAAATGCAAATATGTATTATGCACATAATTTTACATAACATATTATATGTTTACCCTCTACCGCTTCAATCCTCTCTTCCTCCTTCCTCCACTCTCTATTTCCATTCTTTCACTTTCACAATCCCCTCTCTTACCTGTGCTAATTTTAATTCAGCGTGCAGTCGCTTAAGCTTACCCACTACTCTTTTTCCATCATATATCAAAATAACAAGCACGAAACAAAAGGGGCACATCTTTTACGACATCTCTAATTCTTTCCTCTACTAAATTTCATTCTCTCACTCCTCTTCTAACACCCCCCTCACGCTACTAACCCTTTCTGCCCCATAACTCCTTTCTCCCACTATCTCCCTCCCTTACCTGTGCCAATTTAGCCTCAGCGCGTAACCTCCTCAGTTTGTCAACGGCGTTAGCAACAAAATCTCTCAAGACATGTGCAGCTCCTCGGGCTTCAGCTTCACGCCGCGCCGCCTCCATGCCGCGCTCGAGCTCGCACACGTCGGTTATTATGTTTTCTAGTGACACTGCAAATATCATATAGAAAATAAATATATTACCATTTTTCATTGAAAATAGGTTTAGGAGAAAGTTAATTTGGAAGGTTGTAATGTGTTTTTAGAAAAAAAAACAATTTAACGAATCCGTAGTTCTTGGAAACTGTACAAGCACTCTAGACTACTTTTGCATGACGCTCTGTATTCCGCTTAGCAATGCAAACATATTTAAAATACAACAAAAAATATACTTTATATACTTAACCTTAAATACGATATAAATCATAAATGGATCGGCATTAAAAAAAATGATATTTAAAAATGGCAGACGAACCAAAAATGTAAACAAACAAGAATGTTAACAAACACCAAATCAACTAACCTTGGGCAGCTTTATCAATATACATGAGTTCCGAATCAAAATTCATCAATTCAGGGAAGTTTTGTCTAATGGTCGCCACAATGTAGTGAAGGAGTGAAACCCGTTTATCCGTCGACTTCGTATCCATTAAGGTATCCAATGATTGCAACTTAAACCCATATGCTGGACCACGTTTACTACTATTCAAATAGTTACCAAAAGCCAAAATAATTTCTAGGACATTTCTCAACTTTTGGGACGATTTGACCGATGACGATCCCGATATAATTGCGTGTATTTGTGGTGTTATTAAGTGTATGTTGTCATAGAAGTTGCCCATGTAGGACATTATGGAAAGTTTCGCTGAGATTCTTTCTACTTTAGCCAGTTGCATTAAGAATTTGTCTTCTTCGGTCAATTGGTTGATATTCTTCTTTTCGGATACATATTCTTTGTAGGCTTTTTGTTCTGCCTCAGTGGGTACCATTCTTTGTAGAATTTCTACGCTTTCTAATGGTAACTGTTTGAGGTCTAGTGTGTGGATGGCTGATGTCACTTTTTCTACTGGTGTGTCAAGTTTTCTTCGAGAAATAGCTGTAAATAGAAAAAAAAATTTGAATGTCTATTTACAATGAAGATCTAAATGTTTTTTTTAACTAACTGAAATATATAAATAATTTCTGAAAGTAATTTTGATTCAATTAACTTTGGATGGCTGAAAATGAATTATAATTTTATATTGAATGAAAAATATTTTTATTAGCAAGGACTTTGTAGTTGAAAGCAAAAGTACAAATTAATCTTAAACTAGTCGAAACCATAAGTAAAAATGTAATCAACTATCAGTAAAAATATTTATGCCAAGATTTATTTAAATTGCACTTTGAGTTCCGCCACTCAATACGCAACGCCTCCAGAGCGGCGGCCTCACCGATGTTGCGCAGGCGCGCGTGCTCCAGCAGCGACACGGTGTCGGGGCGCCGGAAGCGCTTGCTGGGGAAGGAGGCGAGCGCGTCGTCGCACAGCGCGGGCGCGGCGCCGGCGCCGCCGATGCGGAACTTCTCCTCGAACTCCGCGAAGTTGATGCGGCGCCGCGGACGCTCCTCGTCCAGCTCGTTGAATATCGTGCCTCGCACCTGTTACACAGTACTCGTTTACTCTATCGAAAACCTACACATAATTATCTTAGTTCAGAGCCTATATTATAATAAGTCCGTAGTGATTAAACAATACAAAGTAAAAAATAATAATAATATGATGTCATCGACACTGCCCCACAATGACATCCACGATATATTATTTATAAAACTGATAACAACGAAAAACTTATACACCTTGTAAGGAACGAATTGTCTTAACACTATGTGCGTAGCAGACAGAAATAAAATACAGCTGCAACTTGTAACTTTGAAAAAGTTAGAAAAACGTACGGATCACGTATCTGTATTATATATTTAGATCTGTATTATATTTTTAGTTCTACCTACCCTGCAATACAGAATAATAATAAACATGAAGCCAAAAAAACACACCTGATTCGGTTTCAGCGCTATCCAATTCAACGTTGGCAGTTTATACTTCGTGTCCACTTTCCGTTTTATCGTCATTGCGTCCGTGTGGTGTGGAGGGGCCATCAACCCGGGGGCTGGCGGAGCAGGGGGGGCAGGGGGAGCTGGAGGGGGTGGAGGGAGAACTGGAGGCGGCGGTGGAGGTGGCAGGGGTGCCGGGGGAGGCGGGAGAGGAGACGACGGGGGAGGGGTAGGCGCGGGTGGAGGTGGGAGATGGGAGTCTCCATTGGTGAGGGGAGGTGAGATGTGACCGTTTAGGGTGCCGTTGCATAGCGTGTGTGTTGATATAGCACCCACTGGAAGGAAAGAATTTATAATTAAAAATATAACGAAGTTTAAATTCCACCTGTTTGATTAGAAACAGTGTGGTGTGACATTGGGTAGGTGCCCAATCACTTAATAACACATCATCGTTTAAAACTAGACATTTATGTTGTTAATAAAAATATTCTCAAAATAAAATACAGTATTTAAGAAAATTAAATTAAAGTTATTTTTACGATTTCCATTATAAAATGTTATAATTAGGTCAGGTCACATTGATAAAGTTAGGAGGTCAATGATTTTTTTGATAAAATCAAGCATTCTCACAACAATCAGAAGAAATTGTAGAATGTATATAAAATTGTAAAATAATGTAATTCCAAGTCATTCTTTTGCATCTAACGGGAACTCTGCAGTTTTTTATTATTGAAGCTAACCCCCATAGAATCAGTGTAGTTTTCAAACTATTTAAAATGGGGAATTAGTATGTTTTATATAAAATTTCCAAAAATGACTTCTAAACAAAACTCAGGTGTGGGGCGGCGCGGCCCTCACGCTTTGTATTTTTTTTTCACCTTTAGAAATCTTTCTTCTGGTGCCAAACCTTTGTCGTTGCTGAACAGACAGAATGGGGTGTTTTTAGGGCTACTATGCAGTTATGTAAATTTTTAATTAATATATTTTTATTGTATTTGTATGTTTTACAATGATTTCTTCTTTCTTTTCGATTCTGTGAAGTGGCTCTATATTTATATTATAACATAATGAAAGAAATATAGAGATATACTGAATGACAATTCCAATATCGGTAATCTTAAGAATTACATTTCGGAAGCTAATAATTATGAAAAATTTAAAAAGTACGGACTACATGTTACAATGACATCATCTGTACTTCTTTCAATTTTCGTTTTTAAAATCAGCTTCACGTTGTATCCCGCACCAAAGAGGGTAGGCAGAGGGGACCTAGTGTTAAGACACTCCGTTCCCCATTTTCTGCCGAATTCTGGATGCGTGTTGAGTGGCGAAACTCAACGCTGCGCTTTGCCTAGACACCAGAGCTAAGAAATCGAAATATAAATTTAAGTAAATATTTAATTTCCTTGAGTGGGGATAGAACCACAACCTGTCGCGTTTACAGTCACACTTTGTGCCCCGCGCCACGACTGGCCTCAATTTTTACTTATGTACAAAAACAAAAAATTAAATCTATTACACCTACAATACAAATATTACCATACATTATTTTAATCATATTCGACTCACTTGAAGCACCCCGTGGAAGGGATTTGGTAAGAGATTCTAATTCCTGCACTTTGGACTCCAACATGGACTGTCTGTTCCGTGAGTCTTGTTGCGCTCGCCTTAGTGTGGACACCTTAAATATCAAATTATAATAATATATAGTAAAACTCATAATAATTTATATGAAGTTATAGAAAATCACGAGAGGAATGAAGTTCCCGTAACACTAGGTTCCCTCTCACTTTGCTATATGCGGAATTTAGTGTCAAGCTAAGAAAAATAAACAATCAGCTTATAAAGTTTCAGATCTTATAGAATTTTCAGCTGGAGTTGTTTATGTTATATGAATTTATCGTCTTCTCCTATTGTATAATATTATATCTTTTTTACAGTACAACCTCCCTAATGTGAGAAAGTAGTCTTGAGTCTTAATCATATAACCATAACTTGAATTTAAACCAACACTAACCTCCTCTACAACTTGTCTCCTAGCTTCTGCGAGCTGGTCGCGTTCGTGTCTCACTTGTGCTAACTCAGCTTCGAGTGTCGCTTGTTTAGCTATCGCTTCTCGCTCTAAAGCTGTTAGACGTTCGTGGGCCTGCAAATCAATCATCATTTAAAAATGAGTTGTAAGGTCAATTTTTTTTAGTAATGAAAAATGTTAATGTAAGGTATTATTGAATCTTGTCTCTATTTATATACATCAAAGTTACTCAAGCATATTTTCAATGTGATCATAAAACAGGTTTTCTAAACTTTGTTAATAAATTTTGATATTTTTTCAATATATACCATTTCAAAAACAAATATAAACAAATAAATAAATACATACATGCGCCAATTCATCCTCCAAATCGTTGACTTTCTCCAGAGCAGCCGTCTTGGTCTCACTATCCTCCATTAATGCTGCTACGTCGAACACATTGTCGAGGTACGCCGAGATTTGAACCTGTATACCAAAAATATGCAGAGATTATTGTTATATAAGTCATTTTGTTAAAAAGAATGACACAGATTATGTGAAAAAAGTAAACATACCTGTAAATCCTCACTTTCACAAAGTCTCAGCCTCTCCAAGTAATCGTCTAATTTAAGTGCAGTGAATTCGTATTGCAGATGCACTCTGAAATTCATGTCCTCTACAGAATGTACTATTATATTCACGAATTGCATACAGGCCACCTGGTAAAAGAAATAAATGAATAAATAAAAATATATTTAATTACTTAAAACATTATACGTCATAGTTGCTGTGTGTATGTTTTCAATTGTTGTTGTGTAAGCAATTTCTTTTAGGATTCTGCCATCCAAACCGTAAAATCGATTATATAAAAAATAAACTATATAGATCTTCTTATTTTATTCTTTTCTTGTTTTATATAAAAGATCTAAGACACGTTAAAGCTTATTTGTGGATTTTCTTCTCTTATTTTTTTTATATAAGTCACTATTTCATCTAAGCAAATATATTTTGATCATAAGAAAAAAATACCAACTCACCATAAATTCAATATGGAATGTATCATAATTCATGAAATACTCCATCAACGTGTGAAACCTCCTCGGCTCTCCGACTACTTCTTTGAAATTATCAAAAGCTGACAGTATAATTTGATGGCCGCCCTTCACCAGGCAAATGGCGGCCAAGAGTTCTAGAACTAGTGCTTTAGTCCTTAAGGAATGATGGACTAGAGATAGAGCAATGCTGTTGATAGCCTCCCTGTGCTGAATTACCATGTTGAAACCGTACTGAAAGTAATCATAAAATAAATATTATTGTTTTAAGAATTGATGTTAAATTTTGTTAATTTTTTGTTATAAAGGTAAATGATTTAATGGCTGTTTATTTTTTTTATAACAAAACTATTAAGCTTGAAACAAACAATATTAAATTTCTTTAAAATATATAAGCTACTCAATAAAATACTCCCTAAGTTAAAATATTTTATATAACTAAGTCAATACTAACAGACTTCAAACATTTGGCACTTATAGAGTCAAAAGTTATAAATAGTTAACGAGTTCTTAGGCCAGATAGATTTAAGACAACCATTTTACATAGATGCGATGAAATCTACCTCAAATTACTTCAATTCCCGCATTAAACTCACCTTGTTATTCATAATAGCCCTCATACACATGATACAAACATGTATATCATCAGTCGAGGCTCCCATGTTTAACCTGGCCGCGTGTCTCGTCCGTCGCCTGGCTACTGCCGGGCTTCCCGCTGTCTCTCCGTCGGAGTCCGCAGACCTGGCTCTACGACGCCAGGTGGAGTTTAGAGTGCCGTTGGGCTCCGTTGCAGTACAATCTGATGTTGTTGTATTGGCTGGAAGAGGTTATGACGGTTTGACGAATCAAAAAATTGTTATTCTTGAAGTTTCGAATATGATATTAAAATTCAAATATATTATTTGAGCTTTACTCTTTATCGCTAGCGGGGTAGCCAAAGCGAATGGAGCGGCCAAATAGTACGACAAAAGTAATTGTAAATGGAGGACGAATCTTACATAAATTAATAATTATTATTTTATGGTTTTGTTTGGAAAACTTTAATAAATGCAATTAGTCTTTATAAATTGGTTTAAATTAAATTAATGTATGTATAAATGAATCGTAATAATCGTAAGTCGTATGAATAAACTACATTTTTTTCTAGTTTATACTGTTATTTTGCTCATAAATTTCATATATAAAAGTATGATCTTGTTACCCAAAATACTGAAAACCGCTCACTCACCACATTAGGTACATCTTTTAATTTCATAATAAATGTTTAATTTTGCGAATATCAGAATAATGTGTCACGAATATATATTTTATTTTCTAATAAGGATAAGTAAACATACCCTGGTTAATAGCGTCAGAGGACTGACTCCTGGCCAGCGCTATCCTCTGCTCGTGGCGCATCATGCTCAGCCTGAAGCTCAGGTAGTCGATGAGCACGTCGAGCCCTTGGTTCTCGTCATTTAGGAATTCCCGCACCCATCTATCCAAGCAGCAATATTTTAATTACAGTATACAGTAGTAATGTATTATATAAGCATGTCGCGCAAAGACGCAATGAAATAAATTTTCCACACAATTTGCTTTTTATTTTGAAAAATTATAATTACATCATTGCTCCATCAAATGAGCGAAATAATCCATATTTTTCTTATTATCTTCATAAGGAAATCTGATACCCAAATCCCAATCTCAATTTTTTATATATTTATATTAAAATACATGAAATACACAGACAATTTCTAAATTGCTAATGTTTTGCACAGAGATTACTTCATCATTTGTCGTATCTACAACTAACATACTTTAGACCACCTACTTTAGTTTACGATCTTTTAAAAAAAAAATTGCAAGGCACTTAATAATATAAACGATAATCATTTATTAATACTTACTCGATATGATTGGTTCGTAACGATATTTCTAAATCCCTAAGAACTTGTGTCGATGTGGAGTCGCCGACCATTTTTCTTTTCTGCATGCAAAACAAAACAAAATAAAGATTTGTAATCAGAGAAGAGAAAGCTTGAAAAGCTTACTCCATATGATTTGTCGTGACGCTGGTGCTATCAAAGTTCGCATACATTCATCATTTTATATATCCAGGGTACATTCTTATTTGATACAATATTTTTTATTCACACAAAAAAAGCAGCTTCAAGTTTTTTCTCGTTCGCCGTTTTGCCGAACTTTCCAGACATTGCAGGTGGAGTGGCGGAACTCATTCGCCACTTTTTGACTAACAAAGCGGGAAAATGAAAATAGTTTAAATATATTATAATCTCCAATGGCAATATAGGAACTATACTTGATAAAACTTCTGAGTCTGTCTCTATATAATCTATGATACATGTAAGTGACATAAAGTTTGAAGCTACAGTCATGTCGTTCCTATAAGTGTCAGTAGGTCACATTGATTAGCGCTAACAACAGAGACAGCACATAAGATTAAAAATTACAATGATCAAGCACCATATTTATTATGTATATAGCACTGTAGTCTATGTATGTTCCCTCTCATAGGAACCTAGCGTTAAAACACTGTAGTTAGGGGTCTTTTCACAAGTTTTTTTTTTTCATTTACTTTTAATTTCCTTGCTTTAGTAGGCATAGTACGGCATTGAGTTTGACTATTGAACCCGCGATCTCTCGAAAATTGGGGGGAACGTGGTGAATGTGGCTTTACACTATTATTTGTAGGATAAAGCGTGAAGCTAAATAAAAAATTGTATCTAATATATTCCTACATTCGGCAATCACGAATCGACCATATAAAACGTCTAGGATACTTTAGGCACTATGGTCATAACAAGTCTAGATTGGGTCACGTCCTTATAAGTAAACATTCCTTTCGTATAGTTACGAGCGCTGTACGCCCACCGTGAGTTCAAGATGGTGGAATTAATAAGTGATGGGTTGAATTATTATAATATATTAAAGTTACAGATTGTATATTTAATTTTAAGTATTATTATAATATATTTTCGGTTAAAAGGAACCGGTTTCCATCAGTGTAACAGTTTATTAATTCTACTGATTTTTTTTATGTTTGTTACCTCAGAACTTTTTACTGGGTGAACCGATTTGGATGATTCTTTTTTTATACCAGCTTCCAAAGCTGGTGCTTCCCATGTGGTCCTAACGTGTGGTTATAACATGGTCAGAAATTGAGCAATTCTGACAAAGTTATCCATGAGAAAATGACAGTGTTAAATTTGCATCAAGTATGTGCGCGACAAATGGACGAATAACTCAATTTCACGACCAGCCGATTTCTATTTTTTTTTATTGGAAAGGATACACTTCAAAAGTAGTTTGATGAGAGTTTGGTTAGGTTCTGATTATGGGATCCAGTGAGTTAGTATTTTTGTGAAAACTTGTAATTATTTGGGCGTCATTATTAACATTAAATTTATATTTTTTTTATGTCTAAATCATTTTCAACAATTTTTAAAGGCAAAAAGTTTTACATATAAATAACGGATCGCAGGCAGTCGCGTTGCAGGGGCACAAAAGTGTGACTGTAACGCGACGGTTGTAGGTTCGATCCCCATTTTGGGTAGTGAGTTATTATTTATTAATATTTTAATTTTCTCGATCTGGCAAGGGCAAAAAGTCAGGGGCTTTCCGCCGCTCAACACGCAATGCCTCGAAAAATTCGTCGGCGTAGATATAGCGTACAGCGTGAAGCTGATGCAAAATTTTGTTTATATGTAAAGAGTTCCTAGAAATTCTTCAGAAAAAGAAGGAAGAAGAAATATTAAAACGATCCGTTGACCGTTCTCCACGCACCGCCAAATTTTCGAGACAATGCGTGGTGATGGTGGTGTAACTCGTTACCGCGATATACTAGAATGGTATTTTCTGTCCCCAAGCGGGAACGAACTTATAACCACCGCGTTAACAGTCAGAGCCTGTGCCACTGCGCCATGACAGCCTTAAAAATTCCGACGAAATAAATTCGAACCTGTACTTACCGACCGAAAACTAAGTAAATTTAACATATTATGCGAACATAATGTACGATATAAATCTTAATGTGAGTCAGAGGTTATAATTGTGCCGCGAATGCGACTCGACCTACCAACGTGTGACCTCACTGAATCTAACATTCAGAAATCAGATGGCAATCATTGGAGTATGTTTGCACTCTTTGTTCAGGGAAATAACCTTATTGGTATAGGTTATCATCATTTTTTGAGCTTCACGCTGTATCCCGCTCGAAGGTAAGGTAATGGTCTGCAAAGGAAAAGTGGGAACTTTTTGTTGAGAAAAATTTCGCCAAATTCTGGAAGTATTGCGTACCCGAAACTCATTGGCACTAGAATGGAAATTTAATATTTATTCCATTTTCTCGAGTGTGAATTAAACCCACAATCTGTCGCGTTAATAGCCACACATTTGTGTCCATGCGCCACTGGTTTCTTTAATAATAAGCGATAAAATTAAAATAAGTTACAGCGATACTTGCCATTGCAATTACAATTTTTTTATTTCTTCTATGTTTTATGGATAAAATTATCTTAGACCTTGCTATGGGGGAGTGGCGACGCAGCGGCACAAATATAAACGCGACAGTTGTGGGTTCGTTTCCATCTCGGAAGAATGAATTAAAAATTAAATTAAATTAAATCAGCTTCACGCTGTATCCCGCACACAGCAGGGTAGGCAGAGGGAACCTTGTGTTAAGACACTCCGTTCCCCACTTTCTGCCGAATTCTAGAGATATTGCGTGTTGAGTGGCAGAACTCAACGCCGCGCTTAACTTCGACACCAGAGCGAAGAAATGGAAATATAAATTTAAGTAAATATGGAAGGAAGAATGAATTACTTTTATTTTTCTCGTTCTGGTAATATGACAAAATCCGCCACTCAGCACCCAATATCTGAAAAATTGGACGGACATTGGGAAACGCAGTGTCTTAACATTAGGTTCCCTCCGCCTAACCTGCGGAGATAAGCGTGAAACTGCTTTTTTTATGAATTTAGTTATTCTATTATTTCTCCTAGGATACACTCTGGGAAGGACAAAATCTGCGTGTAAAAAATATTAAGAGCACCATATGGTGATTGAGCAAAATTATTTATAAACTTTTAAAAATAAGTATATACATATCTATTTGAATCTACCTACACCACTACATGGACATGACCACACGTGATTTTTTTTAGTTTTTAAATGTGTAGAACACAACACAGATTTAATAGCCCATGTTTTTTTGTTTCTTTTTTTCTTCATTTCATTGCGATCTGTGGTTTCTTAATCTCATTGTGATTCCTTTATACATTTTGTGCAAGATTAAGTTTTATCGGACAAAGTTTTTTTTTTAATTTTCAAATTCTATACAGCGGGTTCAACGAGGGCAAGAAGAATCCTTATCAATGTATAAGGATAGAAATGGGAGATAGATGAAAGAATGGAAGAATGGAGTCCTGCCACTCAACACGCAATGCCTCCAGAATTCGGCAGAAAGTGGGGAACGGAGTGTCTGTAACTAGGTTCCCTCTGCCTACCCTGCTGTGTGCGGGATACAGCGTGAAGCTGATTTATTTATTTTTTTTTATGAAAGAATGGAAGAGCCCTTCCAAAGTTCATATCCCGTGTTCGAACAACTCCGAAGGTCACCAAGGATTTTGAAGAGTTACAAAATTAAATAATAGCGCATTAACTACATTTATCTATATCAATTTCTATTATTTTCTGAGTAGATATACCAATCTCAAATCACGGTTTTTTCATTTTAGGTTCATGCAATGAGAATGCGCGTTAATTGACGGCTTCCAACACTTAGCGAGGTATACAGAGCAACTATGTAACAAGTAAGCATATAGATTCATCTCCTTGATTAACATTCAAATTTCAAACCCGCAACCGTCACAATCATTCACACACATCCACTGCGCCAGTAGGAATTCATTAACCCTAGTTACCAGTATGATATATCTATACAATACAGACAGACAGACAGTGACAATAGGCATGACGTAACACTCTCGCGGAGTATCTCCAATAACGTCGTCTACTAATAACATACACGTGAGTCATCACAAAGATGTTATAACTTATAAGTATTTGACGTTTCCTTCTATGGGGCTATCGTCTGTAGAATATTGTTAGATAGCATATTCAAGTTATTAGAATTAATATAAGAAATGGAACCTATTACGCCGCGACTATTGTGAGTTCGATTACCGATTAGGGAAATGATTTTTTTTTTCATTTACGAGCTCTAATTACAAAACAAATCGTCGTTGAGTTCCTCCACTCAACAGAAAATTACTCGTAAAGTGGGTAACCATGTAGAGGCCAATATAGAGGTTAGAGGGAACCTAGTGCCTAACCTTCGCCGGTAGGTACGGAGTAATAATATCTAAAAAAAACCTCATAGATCCCAAGCCTAATCAAGAAGATAACATCAAACCAACAAACAACGACTAACAATTTACACAGAAACAAAATACTAATAACATGGAAATCTAATATTACTCATATATCTGATAGAACAGTTGTTTGTATTTGTGATTTGCGGTAACACGATTAGTTACAGTACAGTACGTGGGTACGTATCGTTGCGACGCAGTCAGCTGTACTGCACTTTGCAATAACGGTATTCTATAGGGCGGTGCACTGTATGGAACTCTTGAATTAGGATAAATGTATGTACTGCTTCGTCGATTTGGTGGTAAGGAGAGTCAAGCTAAAACTTTGGAAAAATTCATAGTCTTTCCTTATATCATAAAGTCTACTAAAGAGTTGGTTTGACAGAGCGCACTAATCTCTGAGACCACTGTCTAGAATTTAAATTTTCTTGAGTAGTCTGTTTATCAAGGACGGGTAGAAAAAAGACGAGAGATTGTGAAATTCGATTTTGAGTTGGATATATTTAGTTATTTTTATTGGACCTCGCAGGTGAAGCGACAATAACAGATAGAAAATTGAGTTAAATGTGCTTATTTTACCTGACTCTTTTCACCATGAAAGCGACGATACAAAAATTTATTAAAAATAACTTACTGTACGAACAAAAATACTTCATATCATAGTTTTATTACAATATCTGTGCATATCATGTGTGTATTGCATTAGTTATAATGATGCGCTAAGTAACTTCTTTCGGGACTTGTCGCTCCACTGGAAGCACTACGTGGCCTATGAAATAAGGTATCAGATTTTCAAATGAGTTTTAAAATACATACTCTATGACTCCTAGAAGCTTTCGGATCGAGGTAGGTGCGCAGTTTATTGAGGTAGTGTGCCGGCGCGTCTTTCGCCTGTACCATGTCCTGGTCGCATATGATCTCCCATTTCTTCTCCAGATCGTAATTCCGAAGTAGTTTCGCTTTATCCGGAGGAAGGTCCATTGATGCCTGCAACAAAGAGAATTGATTTAATATATGAGAAAACAACTTATTTCCTCTGTTCTAGCTCCCACTGTATAATAAATCATATGTAGGTATGTTTGGATGACCCCTGATGATCCTATGATTGCTTGTACATTACATCCTTAGGCAATTTTGAAGTTGAATTTATTGCACGAAACATTTAGAATGTATTGTAAGCTGTTGTTCTATTCAACAATCTGTTACTTTCAATAGGACGAACTATCTTGTCACATTGTAAAGATCAAAGTATTTTTTTCTGTAACTTACAGACTTTTTTGACATTTTTACTTTAATTTTTAATCAACACTAAAATATTTCAGAGTTGCTTTTACGTTTACTGAATATACCCAAGACTTTCTTTCAATTAAGTGTTTCGTCATAATAGGGTGCATACATACGCAACTACATATTAATATATAAGTTGTCTCGTTTAACACTGACACAATAAATGAATTCAAAAATGCCTATAAAAGGACAATTCATATAATATTTTAGAAAACGTATAAAAATTTGAACGTGGCGGGACTCGAACCTGCGCCTCCTGGAAACCGACTAGGTCGGACCAGAATGTAGGTCTCGCTACGTATTTTTCTTTCCTAAGAGTGGAATAACACTTTAAAAATGTTAAAAATAGCATAAAATATTTCCACAGAAAGTTTCCTCTGTATCAAAACGCAACATATCACAAGTACATCAACGAAAGTAAAACCTAAAACGATAAAAACTGTAATATATTTCATTTGCGTAAACCAAACATAAGTTAAGCATATTTATCCACCGTGGGCCGGCATTGAACCAGTTAGCTGTTAGCTGTGTAACGGTACAAAAACCTAATGGGCTAGGGTTATCGATGTTTATTTATTTATTGATCGTGTGTTCACGTGCAACCGGGGATATAAATTGATAGATAATGTGTCTGTTAAGATATATTTTCCGCTTAAACGATTAATATATAATGTTGAAAGTGTTTAATATTTATATTATAGAATGGTTACTGGATCAAATTCGACGTGGAAAAGTGTTTGTTTAGAAACCTGTGGCGTCGTGTGAGTCTGCCTGTTGTTAATATGTTGATAATGGGTTCGATCCATCTGGCAAGCCTAAGTAAGGGTTTTGTTAAGCCCCGCCACTAAAAAACACAACCCCATTAACCCACCTAGATCGAAATAATATCCTAAATGTATGTAATGTGGTAAGTTAAAAATTAATGTATATTATTTCACTTTCAATTACTTGGTAAAAGAGTCACGATGAGTTTCTACACTCAAAACACAACCTATACCTATACAAATATAAAAGACTGATATCGCTTAAAATATTGCAGAAAAACTCAAGTACAGATAATATTTCTTGTTCTATTTTAAGTAATAAAATGACACTTAGCAGCTACTACTACTAACTGAGATCAATTTAATTTAATCTATTCTTAGCTTTCGAACATTTTTTATTATCCAGCCTGCCCTTGAGCGCTTACTTAATAAAACTATAAATAAATTGCAAGCGATGAGTCTTGAAAATATAAACCCACTACGAATTACTT
Organism: Heliconius hermathena; assembly: GCA_013403705.1. Classification (NCBI taxonomy): domain Eukaryota; kingdom Metazoa; phylum Arthropoda; class Insecta; order Lepidoptera; family Nymphalidae; genus Heliconius; species Heliconius hermathena. The sequence goes on from JAAIXJ010000056.1 coordinate 1,598,599, forward strand.
GAGACTATTAATGTTTTTTTTATTTTGTATATGCTTTTATCTATCTACTGGGATAAAAATGTAAGAGAAAATGAAAAAACAAAGTAGATTTCAGAGCCGTCGTTACGCAGAGGAACAACATGGTGGGTTCGATCCCCAGTCGAGGGTTTGATTATATTATTTTTTTATTTGCTCTTGGTTTTGAGTTCCACCACATACCACGCAATGTCTCGAAAATTCGGCAAAAAATGGTGGTTTTAAGTCTAGATTCACTAGTAAAGCAAAGCAGACCTACTCTGCTCTATGTGGAACACAGCGTAAAAATAAAAAAATATATTTTCTTTAATATAACATTTGTAAGAAAAATATTAAAATAGTACTACATAATTATATTTCTACCTAATGTATAAAAACGATCAAACTAATAGCCGGCGACAGGTAGTAACAGATACGTATCAAAATATAACACTTGTAAACATGCAGTCGACTTTTACATTTTATTTTCCACTGGCGAGATGTAACCCTACTCCATCAGCATTTGCATGGAGATACGAACCGGAGATTTTTAGATAACGTAATATTCTCTTGAGAAATGAATAAGGCTTCGTTAGGCGTATAATCAACTTTTCTTAAGAATTGAGTAGATAAATCTTTTATAATATTATATTATTTAAGCGTGATGGTCGTATGTTTGAATTCTATTCTGGAAGAAATTAATATCTACAATAGTTTTTTTTTTTTCGAGACGAATTGCGGCGTTAAATCCCACCACGTGTAAATATTTTTTTTACTATCAACATAAATCATTGAGAAAATTTGTCTTGCAACATTATCTACATACTCATAGCACATTAATTATAGTAATAGCATTACATTAGACCGGATAAAGTGAAACTAGGCAGCCCTAGTCAAACATTATTCAAGTGGTACCTGTTCGTCTGTACAGCGATTTTGCATCCGATAAGCCTAATGAGATTGGATAGGTCTTGACTATTACAAATTATCGCTGACATAGTTGTAACGTGTTTGACTGTACACGCGAAGATTGTAGGTTCAATCCTGATTTTGGGGAAATAATGTATAAAAATGTTTCCGTGGTGTCGGGTTCCACAATACTACACATAATGTCAGTTAAAACGACAAAAAATATAATAATCTAAAATAGGATCTCTCCATAATGATACAAAATTGTGCGCAACTGGCACGCTTGGAACTGCATAATCAAAGAACTAATCCTTCAAAAAACTAACATTCATTAATCGCAATTTAGGCATACGCCCATCCCAGGATGTACCAGAACTCCCGGTCAAAAGGAATTAAGTCAGAGTCAGATTGCGATTTTTTTATTTTTCTAAAAAGACAAGGCACACCAGCATACACGCCACGTTACGACTCCATGTCACACCAGAGCTACCGGTACGTTGCCACCGGCCTATTCTTCTTTACAATTTATACACTTCCAATTTTAGAAAATTGATTTCCATATTGAAATGTAAGCTTATTACGATTTATAATTACAGTAAATCAGTCAGATAAGCGTAACATCGATGAATGTTGCGATTCTAATAAGATTAAATTGAAGATTTAGAATCCAATTACGCGATGTTACAAGATACCAGTAATTTTATACGGTAATGTAGGGGAGAGCGGGGCCAAACCTAACAAATTTTATATGATACTTTATAATTCCAATAATATTGATTTTTTTTGTTATATTTTTTATTCATAGGACGCTTTGGTTATTCAGCTATGACATTAGTAATAGAAATCATCAATTAGGTAAGTAATTTCAGAAATACAGTTGTTAAAACCAAAAAAGTCATTTGTTAATACTGACCTCGCATCTGGGGTAAATATTAACAAAGCTGGGGCCAGTATTAACTTACGGGGTAATTATTAACGGAGACTAAATTTCTTTCAAATATTATGATAAAATGTTATTTATATTAATTAAATTGTTTGAATATCTTTAAAGTTACACACATCGACACTTTTTGTATTCTTTTCTTTTTTATTCTTAAAAATCTACAATATTTATCATTGAAAACAAACATTAATATAAATACTTTAAACCTTATACTTAATCTAAACTTGTTATTGTCAATAATCTTAAAAATCTTCATCAGGTACAACAAAAAAAATATATTTATATCTTAAAAAAAATATAAGCTAGAAATATTTAACAAAGCCTTTAAACTTAATGTCTAAAGTTATATAAACATTTTAGTCTTAGTCAGTCTTTATAAGCTACAAATGTCTTCACGTATGTAAACTTAACACAGCCTTAAATTTAATATTCACACATATAAACATTATATAATATTAACTTAGTCTTAGACAATCATTCAGTATCTTAATAAGTTAATAAGTTACATATGTCACACACAGATACACAGATGTGATACACAGATTTCAAAACAAATGTTCATAGTAAATGTTGACACATTTTGTCAAATAATCTGCCATCGTGTCTTCTTATTCTAAAATTATAAATTACATTAGTTTTTTATAAACTACTTCAATCAAAGCTCCATCTCTTTTTTTCTTCACAATGCCAAATATTTTAATCAGAAAAATCTCTAAATTTTCGGATTTTTTTTTAAACTTTTTTAGCTGCCAACTCAAATATTGGAATTGGGACGTATTGAGACTCTTATGCTCTTTGTCATGAACTTTTTATTCTGTTTGGAAACATACTTGTAAAAAACATTTAGTTACTTCTACACACATATTTATTAATATGTTAATACTCACCCCACGCCATTTGTTAATATTAGCCTCAAGCACACTTTTTTTACTTCATCAGTCCCAGAAAATAAAATCGTCAAAATTATCTCAACCAAATAATATTGTATTATTGATGATAAAATAGAGTTTGATTTAGCATAAGCTTTAATTCGATTTAGCGGCTAAATTAATCTTAAATCAATTTATTGTAGGACACAAAAAGATCTTTTACGTGTCAATCAGAGGTGGCTGCTCATAACTACCACAAGCGACGGCCGACTGGCAAAAGACAAGTCATGACATGTTCAGCTGTGAATATAGTGTTTCTAAACTGAGTATCATAGTTTTAGCTCTTCACGTTTAGCGGGAATAAGCTTGTTAATTCTTACCTCCGTTAAAACCAACCCCGCTCTCCCCTATATTAAAATATCCATTTTATTAACAAAAACAAAATTTAAAAGTTATACATACATATATCTATTCTAATGTTATAAAGCTGAAGGCTTTGCTTGGTTGAACGCAGTGACTTTAGTAAAATATACTTTTTGTAAATCTCATTATTGTTTATTGTTAATTTATAATAATTTAAATAAATATTAAATAACCGGTGCCGCCGCTCATCAGAACGAATTTCAATACAGAGTCATAGAAAAAAGCATTATCTTTTTTGTTATTGTAACAAACTTTAAATATATTTAACTGGGCATAGAACGATAACGGATCTCCTTTAAGTATTTTATCTTCTGAGTACTTCATTAAAATAAAATGTAAAAAAAACTATATACATATTTAAATATAATAACTTACTAAAAAGAAACAAGTTTATAAAAAATATATATATTCAAGTAACAGCTAACTTTCTCGTTAAATGATTTTACTTAATAAAAATCTTTAAAATAGTTGCTCGTGCTAAATGTCTTACAGAGTATACTCGCTGTGTTCTTTCTCTCTTCTTCTTTATATAATTTGTAATTATTATGCATCTTGCAAATTGATGTACTTATCCTCTAGTGCTAATTTAGAATTTAATTAAATCTCAGTCAGGGACACGTACACGAACACGTCAAGTGCTGGCCAAAAATGGAGAATGAAGTGTCTTGACAACAACTTCTGCCATTAAGCTGAAATTTGTATCTTTTATATCACATAAATTGGTAATCTATCAAACTCAGGGTATATTTTTAAATTGTTATTATATCGTCAAACGTATCCAACCCACTCGAGGCAATCCTACCCAATCCACCCCACTCGAGAAAATGAAATATTTATTTAAATGTATGTTTTAATTTCTTCGCTCTAGTGTCGAGGCAAAGTACATCGTTGAGTCCCGCCACAGGCAATGCCTTCAGAATTCAACAGAAGGTGGGGAACTCAGTGTCTAAGCACTAGGTTTAGTCTGCCTACATTGCTGTGTGCGGGATTTCAGCGTGTAGCTGATTTTTAGGGTTCCGTACCGTTTAAGGAAAAAAGGTACCATTATAAGATCACTTTGTTTTCCGTCCGTCTGTCTGTCTGTCAAGAGCTTTTATCTCTAGAACGCTTTAAGATATCGAGTACTTAAAAAAAGATATGGCCGTTGATATCGCCAAAATGCGGATTTCGACACTAAAAAGGGAATCAAAATTAATAGGGTACTTCGAGTTGACATAGAATTATGAATTTTGACAGCTAGCGTCTACAGGTAGTACTAGTTCAGGAAAAAAATCAAAAAACTATACATTTATGGTTAAATCCAAAAAAAATATTAGTCACAAAAGGAGGACAAAATTTGGTACTACAGCAGCTAGTTCAATTGAGGTACCAGATAAAAGGACTCTGACTAAACTAAGCTTGAATTTCAGAACATTTTGGTACGGAACACTCGGTGGGCGAGCCCGTAGAGCAGCCCCTCGCGCACAGACAGGCCGGTTTTTTTTTTCAAACGTATCGGACGCAGTTATTCTATATCCTATTTGATATATAACTTATTCACGCTAATATCTAATAACATTAAAGGCTTACACAGTCATTACTCAATCGTGTAATGTATAAGAGGATTTACACTTGATGAATCAGTAATCCACCCTAAGATATTAAATGTTAGGCTTGATGGCAGTTTTTAATTTTACTTTTCTTTTTTTACCCAACAATTAAATATATATAAAAGAAAAAGATATAATATTTATAATAAAAGCCAGTTGTGGCGCAGGGGTACAAAGTGTGACTGTAAAACCGACTGGTTGTGGGTTCGATCCCCACTCGAGGAGACGAAATATTTACTTAAATTTTAATTTTCCATTTTTTCGCTCTGGTGTCGAGGCAAAGCGCGGCGTTGAGTTCTGCCACTCAACACGCAATGCCTCCAGAATTCGGCAGAAAGTGGGGAACAGAGTGTCTTAACACTAGATTTTCCCTCTGCCTACCCTGCTGTGGGCGGAATACAGCGTGAAGCTGATTTCTTTTTTTTTTTATTTTATATTAATACTTATTTTACTTCTTTCTATCGTATATAACGAGCAATCTCATATTCAGTATGAGGAAGTATAACATCAAAAGGAGCTCATCATTTCATCTCCAATTACGATCTACTTTAGCGGAAGTAGACACTAAATCTAATGCAACTGCAATCACAAAAATATATATAATATGAGATACATACATGATTAGTTAGTGACACGCTCCGGCCGGTTAATTAAACAGAAAGGCCGGTTCACAATGAAGTAATCAAAATATTTTTTTTCCCCTTCACAATGTATTTGTTCCTTAATCTGACAAATAAAGTGTTTATTTCTCTGTTGTTAATAATAAGTTATGTTAAAATATACATTTTCGATAACAGGTATTAAATAGTCGCAGTTTAAATTCTACTATGGTCAAATTATTGTAGGAACGAAATTTTAATTCATTTGCGTATGAATTCAAAAAAAAACATTTTTTTATTGTTCCTGAACTGATTTTGCTGTGACACCGACATGAGGAAAATTTAAAGAATAGCTTCGAGCAGAAATAACTTAATTGTTAAGACGTACAATACAAATAATAAGTGGAACTCTCAAGTATAGAACCCATAACCTTCTCAGTTCTATGTCGTCTACAATCAGGCGCTGTGCCACAGGATCACGACGTAAAATTGCAAATATAAGGCTCTCCAAAGAACCTTAACAATTATTTCACAAAATATGCTCAATATTTAAGGGTATTTTTAAAATTATATAATTTTTTCTTTCATTTAATAAAGTAACCTTAACTGAACGTGTAACAAAATCTGTGTCTAAGGCCAACGACCGAGATGATTAACGCAAATATTGATGATCCATTCATCGCCTTACGCCTACTACGCCGCGCCGCCTTGCAATCGGTTATTTTTTATCCATCCATAAATGTTTACTAAAGTGGAAACATTGGTCTTGGGACTTCGTTTATCGTCTCTTGGAACTGTTGGATCAAATTGTAGTATTTTTTAGCTTTATGTCACATCCCGCTTATAGCAGGACATGCAGAGAATTTAGTGTTAAGATACTCCGTTTTACACCTTCCGCCTAATTTTCGCGACAATACGTTTTCTTTAGAAAATATAATAAATCAGCTTCACGCTGTATCCCGCACACAGCTAGGTAGGCAGAGGAAACCTAATGTTAAGACACTCCGATTTCTTTTGAAATTTGAGATTAATGCACTTATCCCTTGTGGCCTTTACAGCGATACTGATTAGGTAGGAAAAAGGGCACCTGTCGCTAAGTAAGTACAAGCACTACGTGTCTGTTTCAGAGGATGTCGTTGGAGGCAAGGACATCCTTCATTACACGATCCTAGTCTTATTACCAGAGTGTAGAAACGATAAAAAAATATTCCCTCAATTGGGTATCCTCATGTATCTTTTAATGGAACATCAGCAATAAATAATAATACACAATAAAACCGTGTATTGTACGTAAAGTAAATGCAAGTCAGATGTGTTAAACATTTGGTGATTATCAACGACCTGGAGGTCAGGTCGCTTGTAGCTGTGGTATTGTTTTGTTTATAGAAACACGATTAGAAAGCTCGGGGGGCTTATGTGAATTTAGATATTTCTTGTTGGTAACCTAACGTACTTATTTTATAAGTTCATTTAATATGAAATGGTAAATATTTGTCAATTTAAAGATCTTCTAGGTTTATTGAGGACATCTAGGCTCGGTGGCACAGCCATTTGTAAACACCGAACGTGGGATTCAATTAACACTCGAAGGAAAGAATTATTTTTCTGTTCTCGCTCGTTTTAAATTGAAAATAAATTAAATAAACTAAATTTTCCTACTACATATATAACTATTCTAATCAAAAAGCTAACCAAACAGATATACATGTCTGCCAAAATACAGGGTTAAAAGCTGGTGTTGTTACGACATCCTTAGCTGCACATAGGTTATAGCTTCAAATTTAACTATGGTAAGAAATATATTTAGAATATTCAAAACATTCATTCGAAAATATACTTAGTTCCTGAACACTTAACACGAAACTGAAAACCACAGTGATTTTTCTCTCCGCCTATACAAAAAAATGCGCTGACAAAAAAAAACAACTACACGAATTTAAAATCAGTCATTTATACAATAAAACAAAAAAGAAACAGTTAAATTTTGTCAACAGCAACACCAACACCGAACCTGTCGATACAAATCAAACAAAACCACTATTTAAACATCGGCTAACCAAGTACGTAGATACATACTCTACAAAAAACGCGTAACAGACAAACATACATCCATACCTGTCGGTCAATATTTACATGAGATCGTTTAACTGTAAATAATTTACGTATAAATAACTGTAAACACTGTCATGTTGTGATTGATTAATAGAGTATATAAATACTGAAGGTGACTTGTTCTATCAATCAAAACACTTTTTTATACTATTTTTTTTAACATTGCGCTGTATCCCGCAGGGTAGGCAGAGGGTACTTAGGATCCCAGTGTTAAGACACTTCGTTCTCATTAACACATTCCGTTGCCCACTTCTCCGCCAAATTCTGAGGTTGTCATTATGTGTTGAGTGGTGGAATTGGACGCCGCGCTTTGCCAGAGCGAGTAGTTGAAAATATTAAATACTTCATTTCCTCGAATATCCTCTAAATAATAGATATATATTCAAAAACATATAGACGATATGTGTTTTTATCTTGTTTTTTTTTTAAAACGTTAACCGCTTCCGGTTTCTAGCAATATAAGTATGTATATAAATCTTACTCGTGCACACAATCTATCTATTGATGGACGGATCGGACGAATTTTTCAAAAAAAAGTTACAGGCGACGAGTAGTTAAGTAAATTTAGTAAGCGAAGTAAAATTATTATAGTAAGTAGTAAATACTCTAAATATGGGCTTCATTAAAACAAAATTTAAAAGCACCCATGTTGTTGACTCATAGTTTTTATTTTGAATAGCGCCACACTGAATGAGCTCTTGTGTAAACCCACAACACTATATTTATACATTTGTGATGGGCGAGTATCGATAAGTTAACTTTAAGCATTTCACAAACTAAATCAATTATAACATTTATAATTTCGATTAAGAAATAAATTAAACATTTACGATTTGCTTTTAATTAGTTTTTTAAGCGGACATTACAAAATAATAGTTATTTTTTATTAATGTACTAGGGGCCGCTTAAAACTTAGTTTTCGTGAAGTATACAATTTCAAATATAGTTTTTTTTTTCCTGTTATAGTTTCTTTTTCCCGCTAATTTCCAGAAATATTCCCCTACATTCTCCAAGGAACCTACATGCCAAATTTCAACATTCTATAATAACTACAGAAGTTTCGGCTGTGCGTTGTCTAATACTCACTCAGTTACCGAAGAGTTTTATATATAGAAATAGATTAGAGATATAATATGGTCATTTTAAGATCTCTTTTTTATTATAAACATAAAAATCAAATCCCTAACCACCAATTTCTTCGTAACTATTTCAAAGCAATGGAAATCATTGAAAACATGATCTTATCTAATAAATCTTTTTACGCATTTCAAAAACTCACATAAACCAACCAGTTATATAATTTCTAGGTCGTTGAATAATTAACTTCGCTGGTTAAACATTCTATAACAATAATTACTTAGAAATTAAATAGTCAGTTGTACGATGTCCAAACGTTCTAGGCACAATGGGACAACGTCTAATTGAAAATATGTGATAGTTACGGGTTCGATTTCCAAATTGGAAAAGTGATTATATTTAAATTATTCTCACTTCTATTCTCTGGTAGACAAAGCATAGTAGTTTCGTCATTTCACACGCAATATCTCTGAAATTAGTCGGGAAGTATGGAACGTAATAACTCAGCACTAGGTTCCCTCCGCTTACTCTTCTGTGCAGGAAAAAGCTGGACACTACTCGCTTCCCATTACCACACTTACAAATATGTAAGGGTAATTTACATGGCGATACACAGTGATAGATAACGCGGTGATCGAATGCAAAAACTACGAGGGAACGTGCACGATTAGAATCTTAATGTGAGTTTCAATGTCAAATGTACCATTTACGTAATATTGTATATATTAGAATATTTATTTACTTAATACTTGAATAAAATATACATACTATTGTAAAAGCCAAACTACATTGCGCAACTTATATTAAATATTTTTTTTTCATTGTGTATCCGTATACACTGCTTTATCATTTTATGTCCAAATTTCGGGATTTCGCGTTTTTAGGCAAAACTCAATAAATTGTGTAACATTATCTTTTTACCGTACAACCTCCTTCGTGTCTTCTCCACACAACGTGACATTGGCGAAGTGATATGTGCTCTACTGGCACACTCGGAACGCCATAATCAAAGAACCTAAACCTAAAACTCAATAACACCGTACTTTTCTCTGTTACAAGAGCAAGGTACTGAAAATATACATTACTCAGAGCGGAGATGAACGCTTGACTACAATAATTTTTATTATTATGAAAAGTTAAAATAAAAAAGTTTACAATGAAGAATAGTGACTTAAAACAAAATTCTCTCTGCCCACCCAAATTAAATACGAGATAAGTGAGAGAAAAAATAAAAACATTTCACCATTCAGTTAAAAAAAATCTTGTGTATATATGACGTCACAAACTCATTAAATGAATAAGTAACAGAATAAAGCCGGAAGGGATATTTGCTTTCACATCAATAATCGATCGCAACAAATTGGTCGTTACGCTCATTATACATACTACGTAAATTTAACTATAATATCCCACGGCCATTTGTTAAGAGCAAACTCATCTCGTTTAATTTAACAAAGTGAAAGCAAATATTAGAAAATTATTTGGAAAGCTCGTATCCGGAATAGTTGACATTTAAAGGACCTAAAAAACAATATAATATATTTTTTTCTGTATAAAAATTAAAAACTATAATAAAAATATTAAAAAAATCAAGTAACAAAAGTACGCAATAGTGTAAAATAAAAAATATATATCGATTTATCAGTTTACGTATATCGATTATTTATTATTATCGATTAACACGATCCATCACTTAACAGAATGAATCAGCCCTACGCCATTCGAACGAATATAGACCGCGGCCTTCGACGGAGTCAATCTAACGACTCTACAGAAGGGCGGAAATGATAAATACAGACTATATTTAGAATTAAATATAATTTCACAGATAACTTAACTTTGCAATGTAATACAATGAATAACAATGTAATATCGTAATTGCATTTTGATTTAACTTTATTAATTGGTGCGGCCTCAGACGTCCGTCGTGGCGCAGTGGAAAAGTATCTGACTATAAGCGAGACAGTGGTGGGTTTGATTCTCACTCTGGTAGCGTGGGGTTGAGTTTAGTTTTTGTTCGCAATATCTCATATATTCGGAAGGAAAGTGGTGAACAGGGTGTCTTAATGCTAGGTTTCCTCTACTTACTCTGCTATGCGGGAATAAACTTGCACCTGCTTTTAGTTATTATATAAACTTTATCAGCATATCAAATGATTGCATGAAAAACTAAATTAGATGTACTTAAAATTATACTTATGCTTTTAAAAAAATATATACTTACGATAATCATTAAAAAAAGTTACCTAAATCATAAAATAACATAAAAGTATTTTCAAACAGAATATCTCTATCGATTAGAATAAAAGACAAATTACTTACACACTATTTTTTAAGCAAAATGGTAAACCTCTGTTAATTTTAGACCAAAATATGTATATATTACTATATTTTTTTAGAGCTACGACAAAAATCGTGTAAAAATTCACTGGCTCGTGCAGTCGGTTCTCTCTCTATGCGAAGGACATTGACTCCTTGAGGACGTCTTGTTATAAAACGACGGAGCGTGTCTTAGAATTTTTTTTGATGTGTATGTGAAGTTTTTGTGTGATTTTTACGCTGAGTTCTGCATTTTTGTTTATTTTTGTAATATTTGGTATGTTAATCATTATACTTGTAATATGCAAAAGCCATTTGACGATTTTCCATTTTAGCAGGGTATGCAAATCTAATGATAAAACACTCCGTTTCCCTACGACCTGTTTTATTTTCGAGACTTTCTTTACATGCCATTCATGGCGGCATTCAATGCGAACATTTAAAAAAAATGCGAGTATACCTAATATTAATATATATTTATTAAAAAGAAGAATCACAAACATAATATATAATTTACGTTTGATTTAAATATATCTTGTATATATTGTGTATATTGTATTGAATAGTCCAATATCCAAGAAGGCTATATTAATCACGATCAAAGAAACCACGGATTGTTATTGGAATGTATAATGTATTAAACACAACTCTTAACTATTTCCACATGTCTAGCCGCGGAAGAAAACCCGCGAGTAAAAGTTAGTAATATTATAAAATGACATTCAATCTTTATTTAATGTAATTAACGGATTCCAGTGTCGAGTAGCGTCGACGGTGGCATCGTAACTGTTTATATCAAAACACTATAATTATGTAATATGAAGAATGTTGAAATGAAATGTAAGGCGTATTGCTGCCGGTAACAAGGTTAACGGGGCCTTAGCTGCATTGATGAGACGGCGAAACGTCAGCACAGCTGCGCGTTTGGCCGTACACAATGCAGTTTTGGTACCGACTCTGTTATACGGCAGCGAAACGTGGGTATTACAGAAGAAGAATGAAAGAAAGATGAATGCTGTGGAGATGCGATCTCTTCGTAGGATATGCGGAGTCAGCTTAGCTGATCGAATCCGCAATGAAGAGGTACACAGAATGGCAGGTACTAGCGAGGATGTCACGGTGAGAATGAAGAAGAACGTGCTCAGCTGGTTTGGGCACGTCGAACGAATGAGTGATGAAAGAATGGCAAAAAAGATTTATGATGGAAAAGTGAGCGGTAAGAGAGGTAGGGGGAGACCTCGGTTGACCTTCGAAAACACAGTATCAAAGATACTGGAGGAAGGTCACGTAAAAAGCATGAGGACCCCCCGAAGGGCATGTATGAAGAGGTTGATGACAGTGGACGAGGCGAAAGAGGTATGTAGAGACCGTAGCGTTTGGCGCTCCGTTCTCTCTGACTACCCCGCAAGGGATAAAGCGTGAAGCTAAGTTAAGTTATAAGTTATGAAGAATGTTTTACCAATTATATCAGCCAGCATTCTTCAAAGTACCTACATATTTATAATAATTTATATATTTTTTACAGGTTTCTACTTAGTTGGAGAATTCAATCAGTATCAAGACGCGACGCTTCATACATTCTATAAAGAGATTTTTTTAAATAAAAAATAAATTACTAAACACAAAAGTGCATCTTATAAAATTAAATAATATGCTGGAAAAAGAACAGTATATTCTCTGAAACGCTTAATATTTTATTAAGAGAAGTGTCGGTCAGATCAAAGAAAGGCTGTTCAAAAAGACATAAAATGAAAAACAGTCCACAACTGACCCTGGACGCAGACAACAATGCTTGGCATGAAGGACATCAAATCTGACGTCATATTGCAGTATTTCAGACCCGTAGCAAATATCATGTAAGCTGAATTTAATAAATATAAATATAACATTTTGCAAATTGTGTTAATCACATATTTATAAAGTAAAAATTTTACTTATTTGGTAAAGATAAAGAGTTTGTTTAATTAGAGACGCAAATCTCAGAAACTACTATTTCCATTTGAAAAAATATTTTTGAAATGTATAGTCCAATAATTAAGGATTGAGGCTATAGGCTATATTACATCACATTAATCGTTTCAATTTGTTATATTTATTGCATAACTGGTCTCCATTGAACCACGCGGACGAAGCCGCAGATATAAGTTAATATACAATAAAATAAATATAACCATGTAGTCATATTTCTTCAGTAAAACAACTATCAATTAAAAGCTGCAAAACAATTAAACAAAACCAATTACAACTCATCACTTCTATTCTAGAAACATTACTGTCATTGTCTGGGAACGTTATGTAAGTAAACAATTATATGAACAACGTATAATTTTATAATATTGCATGAGGCCGCAATTGATTCAATACACGAACTGCATAAGAAAATGTGAAGAATTAATTTCTACTTTATTATTATAAAAATAAGGTAGAAATTATCTAAATTTTGATAATAGTTAAGAATTAATACCTTGATCAGCTCATCTCACGCAATTTTAGTTTTTTGCTGTATAAAAACAATCTTAGATTAGCTTGATCTTTATAATACAAGGGAAAAATACATTTATAATATTAATTTGTTGTGTTGTTTATTTAGTTTAATTAATTTAATTTTACATAGTAAAAAATGTATAACAATATATATTTTTAATCAATTTTGAAATTGCAAACAGAATTTGCACTTATAATTGTTCAATGTTTTAAAAATCTTTTTTCCTTTTAGAGTTCCTCGCGGCGCAGACTCACAGCGTCTGACTATATATGCGGCGCGTGGTTGTTGGTTCGATTGTAATGCATGGGAATGCCTGTATCTATTTTATTTTTTTCGTTCTGGTACACCAAACACAGCGTTGTGTTCCGCCCACTCAACACGCAAAGCCTCGTAAGGTGGTTTCGCACAGGCAAATAGGTTAGGCGGCAGTGTTAACCGTGAAGCTGTTTTTTTTTTAATTTAAATATATCACAGCATAAATACAAAATAACAACATATAAATAACACTTATTTGTCTCCTGAGTCTTATAATTTTATGGCGTCATACAAAATTCCCCATAACATTCATACATAGTCAAAAGCAATAAAAACACATTAATCAACATTATTCACAATAAAGTGAATTGAATGGTTGTTTACCTTCCCCCAGTTTCTCGCGCTATATCAATTTATTTCGCAGATTTTCCTGTCCTTCTAGTAATATTATTAAAAAATATGTGCTTTTGCAACAATTTTTTTTGTAAGAAACAGGTTTTTTTAGGCACAGGCAAAATTGAGGTGTTCTCTCAGTATAAAAAAAATACTACGAGGTTAATTTTTAATTATACATATAGCTAAAATACAATAATATATTTAAAAAAATCTATTATAAATAGGCCCCTAGCAACCTAATACTAGTCCCGCTCTTAGTATAGAGTAGCGTAACTCGACGCCGCGATAAAAAAACGCAAAATACATTTTTATCATTCACAAACAAAAAAAAACAAATTACCTGCTATTTACTAAATTATCAGAGCGACAAATTTCCTGCCATTTACTTAATTATCAAAACTCAAACTTTACATAGAACAAAAAAATTTCAAAAATTTTTTTTTGTTAGCTCCACGCTATATTAAGCATTTTGAGTAAACCTAGTGTTAAAACACTCCGTTTACCATCGTCAAAATTTCGAGACACCGCGTGTTGAGTAGCGGAACTGAACGCAGCGCTATACTTAATACCATCACTGGGTCTATTTATTTTCATTGGAGCATTAAAACCGTTGCGCTTAGTCACTGCACCACACGGTCGACTGACTGCACCGGAACTTAGCCCCGTTTGTCTTTGACGACGACGAGTGAAAACACCAGGTACCAACTAGGTACCTATATATGAATAGATTGTTTTCATTTTGTTTGGAAAGTCAGCATTCAATAAAGATAGGCATTGTCTATTCACACGTCCGCCCCGAAAGGGGGGTCGTCTAACTTCTATTTATCAAAAGCTTTGAGCGGAGCAAAGCTCCTTTCCCTGATGTCGCTTTCTGTTTGTCATATGAAAACGAAAGCTTTATTTAGACGGCAAACATTTGTCTGTTGGTTTATATTTTATTTTTGGGCAAGGATAAAGATGTAATATAAAAATATAATTTCTTTACTTACATATTTTAGTCGTAGTAGTAGTATACCTTAATGAATGTAATATTTTTTGGTTCATATCTCATTTTATTTTCGTTTTCATGCCTAGTGAAACTAAACGACGCTCTGGGTTTCAGGCAACACAATGTCTTAAAAGTTTTAAAAGTATAAAGCTAACCTTTAATATCAATATCAAGCAAGCAAATAATATTTTTTTAAAAATAACAATTAAATTTACTTAAGAAACTAGATTCGTCGTAGTTGGTGCATGTTGGTCTATGGTCTATCTTCAATTAAGGAAATTATTATATTTCAATTATTTTCATTTCTATAATCTGGTATATAAATACAAAGCGCGGCGTTGAGTTCCGTCACTCAACACGCTATATCTCAAAAATCTGGCGGAAAATGGAGAATAGCGAATCGTAACACTAGGTCCCTTTTACCTACTCCCCTATGCTGGAAATTGAATGTCTTAATCTTCAACAACATGTCATTTATATCTATTCAAATCAAATGAAATGATTATAAGCAAAAACTAAAGGACTAACCTAACCACCGGAAGTGGGAGAGACATGGGGGTCACGAGTTCGACGCCCGACTAGCGCCATTCGCTTTGAACCTAATGGCTTCTGATAATTTATCAGTTATCGGTATACGATACGATATGACCTTTATTGTACTGTATAAGGCTGGTTAAGATTATTGTTTTCAGATATGCTTAATTTGACACAATGTAATTTAATAGGCTTAACTAATACCTATGAGTAATATAGGTATAATATATATTTTTTATTTAGATCAATAATTAATTCATTATTTGGATTATTTGATTTAAATATGTCTAATATTTGAAAACAAATTAAGCAATTTAATAAATGGAAAACCAGATATTCTGATAATATGTTTTAAAATTTGATATGTCTATACAAGACTTTAAATTTAGAAATAAATATTTACTAACTCATAAGATCACACCAAAACGCACTAACAGTTTTTTAAGCTTACTTATCCCCCAAAACTTTTTATATAAAACAAAAAAAATCTAACGATAATAGTATATTGCCAATCGACGAACTTACGTCGTACTTCACTCAACACAAACAAGCGGGCTACTTCTAATGAAACTACTGCACAAAATCGTATGGAGCGATAAGCCGCATTGAGTGGTTGACACCAATCCATAAGTTACCTGTTACAGGAACTGATAGGTTCTAAATTCTAATCCTAGTTGGTACTGTGGCAAGCGAAATGCAAGCAAAGATTTCCTCTTAAAGATAGTGTTAAGTGCTCTAGATGCATATAAAGGGCTTTTCGGTGTTTTGTAAATCACTGTTTTACATATCGCTGGAGATAATAGAATAGCTCGATCGTTCACAGAAGACACTTATGGTTCAGTTGTGACGCTTCTTTACTAAATGCAAACGGTTACAGGTTCCAATTTCACTGAAAGACTTTTTTATATTTGGCTTTATACCTGAAATGGAACGACAGTGGAGGAGTGTATGTCATTCCGGTACTCGTTGTTCAATAGGTTCTTTTTGGATACCTCATATAATATCAGAGATTACTTTTGCATCTTTAGTCTATATTTCAAATGAAGCAGAGTAGGCAATTAACACTAGGTTCAGTGATAGAACACAAGTTCCCGCACTTTGCGGAATTTTTAGTGTTGTGTGGTTATCAAATGATAGTCCTTTCCCCCCTCTCCCCCTTTGGAGATCCCAGACAAACATGGGATAGCCCTGCGCCACGAAAGCCTCAAATACCAAAAATATAATTATAATAACAATACTCTATAGAAAATAAAAGAAACGTTTAATAACCCATATTCACATGCTACTTTCGGTCATGTGTCACGCACGTGGGCCGCGGGTTCGATGCCCATGTTCGACATAACATAATAGTGCGATGTCGCTCCGTTAACCGCCTACCTCTTAGTCGAGACATTAACCATTTTCTAAGACTACAGTAGAAAGTGTAACACAGCCATATTGGACTGAAACAATAATTTACATTGATTTATTTTAGCGTGTTGAACTAGTAAGGAAAAGGTGTGGCTTATTTCTCAAATATTTTTTTTAATCTTTTAATTAGTTAAAATGTACAAAGTAACAGTTCTTTTACTAAATTTGTATATAAAACACAGATTTATATATAAAAGGGTCACGAAAATTTTGATAAAGGCTAATATGCTTCGAGATAGTACAAAAAGGAGTCTGTAGTAAGACGAAAATAACTAACTAGTTCAGAGTAATCGTCATTGTTATAATTATTTATAAAATATTTGCTTTTCGCGGTTTTGTAAATTTTAAATAAATTACTGGGGTCGTCGTGGCACAGCGGCACGTTTGAGTTTGACTGCAAATGCGAAGTTTGTGAGTTAGATTCTCACTTGGCGTAATTAATTATTCCCTCGCTTTGAGAACAACACCAATACAAAGTGCGGCATTCAGTTCCGCCACCAATACAATATAAAAAAAATTGACCGTAAAGCTATAAAAAGAATACTGTGAACGAGTACGAAATGTTGAATTTTCTTAAATATTATAAAAAACCACACAAAGTATACGGAATTATTTTAATTAAAATAGTTTAATTAAAAATTATAACAGTCGATGATATAATTCTTAAAGCATGTTGAGCAGTACGCCTTATAAGGCATTACAAGGTTGTCGGTTCCAAATGGCCCTAAAGGATTTTATTTACTGAAGGCAATTAGCATTTAATTAGTATTTTCTAGTTAGGATTTGATTGATACAACGACAACCTGGCATTACATTCCGTTAACCATTTACTATCCAATTTAAGGACATTATATGTATGAAATAATATGCTCAACCGGTTTATTTCCCCAACTGCGGAAGATGCAAGAAATAATTTAAAATATTAATTAAAAACATACTTAAAAAAAACATTTTTAGTATAAGAAAAAGTTATACCAAAAATGATTTTTTTAAAGTTATACTAAAAGCTTATATCGTGCAAGATTTTTTTTAGTTTGGATTTACAAATATATTGATTATATGTAATATGTAATCTTCATTGTCATCAGAACTGAAATCACAATTCAAATGTCAGCTCAATAGGGTTCATTAACACGTCAAGTTAAACCTTGTAAAAATATAATCATTCCCCCAAGTGGACATCGAACTCATAAAAATCGTGTTTACAGCCTGTTTAGTAGCGTAACTACTGAGCCACGACAGCTTCAGCTTGATAACTGATCAATTTATTTTATACGCTATAGATATAAACACATTCCTCCAACAAAAACGTGTCTTATCGACGTGCAATAGAAGAATAAACAAAAATATCTCATTACTAGGGCTCTACGTGATATATCTTTAGTTACTTATATAAAAGCATATAAAACATCAATTAATTAAAATATTATTCTGTTATGATTATCCTGTTGTTAATTCCAAGGCTCTCGAATGATAAAATGTGGAAATAATATTATTATAAGAGGAAAGAGTAAATACATTACTATATTTTGTTAACTAGCGGCTCGCCCACAGCTTCGCCCGCTTAAAATACATGAGTATTGATTTAATAAGCAGAATTGATTGACAACTATAATGACTTCTAATATGATTTTTTTACGACATTATCGTCAAAGAATTTTTGATTGTTTTAAATAAAAAAATACGACCATTGTTGATATTTGATATTTATAAAATATACATAAAGCTAATTATTTATTACACGTATATATTTTTGTAACTTTATGTTCTTTTTACCTATATAATATACTCTGTTAAATGTGCTGATGTCAGTGAATAATTTAATTTACTCATTCAGAAACAGCCTTAAATGTTAAATTATTGATTTGAAGGATTCATAATATTCTTTGTAAAATAACTGTAATAATTGCATATTAACTCCTGTACAGTTTTTAAATTAGTTACATATATTATATGAACGAACCAACCAAAAAATCTTTGTATTTACTTGATATTTCTTTCAAGATCGTTCTTTATCTCTGTGTTGAATTAATTACGACTTAAACTTAACTGTTATGATTTATGAAGGTAATCTCCACTAACAATTCAATTTTGTTTACTTTATTGTATAAAATATTGTATAATAGTGCTTCAAAAATATATATTTTTATCAACAGTCATATAACCCAGACGTTTCGAATGTCATTCTTTAGCCAGGAATCTTACCAGCGCGCTTGCTATATAATATTCGCAGGCAAGCTAATGCCTTGAGTTCATTCAAATGACGATAACTTTTTTTTTAATGAATCGATTTTGATGAACTAAACTTTAGTACTTAAGTTGAGTTAAAACAAAGCAATTGGTGAAATTTTCAAGTAAATCGGTTCAGTACTTTCAGAGAAAAATGCGGACAAAAATATGTCGACAGACAGACAGACAAGAAATTCAAAAAAAAACTTTTTGCTTTCTATTATTCTTTTTAAGTGTCCCTCTATCCATTTCAGTCAAAATTACTAAATGTACCGACAAAATATTTTTACTGTCTTATTATATATAGAGATAAACAACGTAAGAAGGTCGTGGTGCAGAGGCACAATATGTGCAAACGTAACGGTTGTGGGCTTAATTCCCACTCGTGGGATGAGTTCTTTCCATTTCCTAGTTCCATGCTAGTTCTTTTTATTGAGCATAAACGCGAAGTCGAAGGTGTGAGCTAGTGAATAGCATAAGTAGGTATATCAAAGACAGACAAACAAGGGTTCGGAGTAGTATTGTTAAGTAGGTCTCTCATCCTCATGCTTCAGAGCTAAAGCGTGTTAGTTTGATACTCTCATTAGGATGCCTTTGTCCTGTTGAGACATCAAAAGGATACACTACTTAAATTTCAGGCATGATGAACATATTCTTGGCTTTTGAAATAGTTTTCGTTTGAAGCTAGGATTTCTTAAAATTATGCTAAAACGTCTTGCCGTGTTATATTTTTAAAAAATTGTATGAAAAGTATAAGTTAAATGATGAAATATTTTTATGATATTTTTCGTCGTAGTGGTCGTTTAGTCGCCGGCCGGTGGTCGGATTATGAATATTATATAAACTAGACTAAATTACTTCGTTCAAGACCCGTTTGAACTTTATAAGTTTCTAAATTTTTTACTAGAAGGTCTTTAAAAAACAAAAAGAAAATTAAAAATAGCTATTATAAATTACGCCGGCTGAATCACGTGTGCTTTACGTCTATGTTTCTCACTTTCTCTTGAATACAAATACGAATTTGGAGCTAGAAATTAAATATATTTTAGTAAAAGTTTAGCTAGTAAATTTTGTAACAAAGAGTTTGTAGCCATTGGCGTAGGAATAGGGGAAGCCAGGTGGGCCGTGACCGCTCCAGAATAGTCTTGTGCCCACCCCAGAAATTTAAGTAACAATAAAATAATCCCGAACAATTAAAAAAAAATTCTTTCACGCACATATCTATTCGAAGTTAAAAACCAGCCTAACTAAACAAGATTACTCGCGAACCCATTATTAAAGTAAAGCGATACCTCCATTCGCATTTTTCAAGATTAACAAGAAGGCTGAAGTTGAAAGTCCTTCAAGTAAAGTCATGATATGGCCTATTTAAGTCCAAGAAAAAAGATTTTTGTTGTACAATGATAAAAACACAGTTTATAATCTTTTTTCTTATTATAATCTTTTTTCTTACATGACTATACAGTAGCTTTTATTAATTTTAATTAAATACAATATACAAATATTAACTAAATATTGTTAGTAAAGAAAAATCTCATTTTAGTCGTGAAAAACAATTCACATAGATTGTTGCTGGGCATATGTATATCCAGAAAGTCCTTTTACGTACATATGGAAATTAGTGATGACGATATGATACATTTCTCTTGCCCGAGGTAACATTGACCACAGTGTCTTCTTTGACAAATGAACTATAACAAAAATATTTTTTCAGTTCGGGCCAGTTTGTTTCCGAGATTAGGTCGATAATAAGAAGTTACAGAATTGAAGTAACACTGGGTATGCTCTAGGATGACATAAGCAATATATTAATAAAAAAGACAAAAATGCCCTATAATATATGGTATTACATTACACGCCATTTTCTCAGCTTATAACTTAAAAGTAAAAAAGCCAACCCCTCGGGGTCGACGTCCGGTGTAGTGGGCGGACTGAACACCGAGCTTTCAGCGCGACACCACTTCGTTGCCGTACCTACGGAGTACATACTACGGGGCGATGTAGCTAATATTCATCATAAGATTATATTAAATACATGTTCAAATTATTACATAGAATTAGATATTTCCAAAAAAAAAGATTCCATTTGATGCTTTCATTAACAAACTATTTAAAGAAAAAATGGCAATGGTATTCTAGGTAGTCTAGTAGGTACTAGAGCTATAACAAATTCAGTACCATTCACAACGTCGCTAGACACATGCACGAACTACATATGAGTAGCGCTATGCTCTGTAGAGCACAAATGAAAAGTTGGCTTTCACCAATCAATGGTGCTAATATTTTTAAATACATTTCAAAAAGTAAATAGCGACGTAACATGACACAATTTCCCTCTGCTCGTCCAGCAAACTGAGAAATTGCGATAACAGCATACATTGTAAATTGCCTTCAGACACTTCCCTTCTCCACTTTCCGCCGACTTCATAAGGCATTTCGTTTTTAGTGACAGAACACAACGCCGCGCTTTGCCTTATTACCAGAGGAAATGAAAGTATTAAATATTAAAATTTGTCTTATTTTAACGTCCCCGTTCTAATACACAAAACGCGGCGTTGTGTTCCTCCATTCGACACGTAATATCTCGAAGCTGATGCGGAAAGAGAGAGAGGAGTGTCTCAACATATATAACCGCGATATAAAAAACCACACACGACATAAACGTTCACAAGTCTCTGCACAAGTATTACAAACGGATATGACAAACCGATTCAGGATATAAATAACACACAGACGGTGGCACAGACAGTGCATGAAAGAGCGAGGGTGAGGGAAGCCCTGAAACTAATACAATACATTATCTTGTTTCCACTTAGAGCACGCCACCCCTAGCCCCTGGAGCCCCTGGAGTGAGGGAGGTCTCAGTCAACATTAATTAAAATTACTCTTGTAGAAAACGTGCAAGTGATAAGGACGCTGAAAATTTTACTATGTCCTCGTATTTTACATTGTAGGACTGTAAAATATGCTGTTTCGTGTATTTTTTCTTTTATTTATCAAATGTTTTTTGTTAAACGTGATAATTTTTGGTTCAAATTTTATATGAAAATTATAAATGGTAAAAAAAAATCATTCGTAGATTCATACTAAAAACATCGAATGAAGTACGTCCCTGCTATTTGTGTTTGTAGAAATGAAAAAAACTGAAGAAGTGCGAGTTGGGCTCGCCCACCGATGTCTTAAAAAAATAATAAAATATGTATTGGAATATACACACCAAGCCTTTTCATTTGATACCTCACTTGAACTAGCAGCTATAATAACAAATTTTGCCCCATTCTTAAGACTATATTTTTTTAGGATTTAAACACAAATATTCTTTTTTCCTGATTTAGTACTTACTACCTTTAGATGCTAGCTGCCAAATTTTATAATTCTAGTTCAACCGGAAGTATTCTATTAATTTTGATTCCCTTTATTATGTAAGCTAAAATTCCTACGATTTTTTACTTACATACCCGTTCATATGTAATTAAAAAATCGTAAGAAATACGATTTTTTCCGGAAATTAAGGAACTGTAGACCTGATTCCTGAGGGTTTGAATTTCAACTTGATATCTCAGACAGACGGACGGACAACAGAGTGATCTTACAATAAAAAAAAATCCCATTGTATTTCCCAATATAACATATAGTAAGTACATATTACACATGCACAAAAAGGACAAAAAGGAAAATCGAGGGACCGCCGATGGACCGTGGAGACGACGAATGATTCAGAGACCTTACGTCTTTCGAAATGGTAAAAAAATCATTAATACTAATTAGTGTCAACTTCAGTTATTGTTAATATAATACGTCACTGGCATTGCGTATTGAACTGTCATTGTTCGTCATTTTATATGCAAAAGATTTTTTTTTTTCATATGCTTTGTGAAACGTAAAAAAATATTAATTGCTGTAAACTGAAAACATTTTCTTTGATTTACGTTGTATCCCGTATAGAAGGGTAGACAAAAAGAACCTTGTGTTAGGCCATTATGTTCCCAAGTTTTCGTCGAATTTACATTGTGTATTGAGGAACGGAACTGAACTCTGCTCTTTGTATTGTTACCAGAGCTAAATAAAAATATTTGAATTAGAATTAAAATTACAACCGTCACGTTTTACAGTCAGATGCTGTCCCGCTGCATATTTTATTAAATATCTCGAAATATGACTTTATATTTTTTTTATCTGACAAATGACATTTAACATTACAAAAAATTATTTGTTAAAGAAAAAAAAACAACTCTACTTTTAGACTACAACGTTGAAACTTGAAAGAGCTGAAGTTCTATAAGAACAAGCAACCTTATAAAATTTCATCAAAGAAAGAGGAGTTAACTCGACTTCAGTATTTGTTCGATATTATTAATACTTTTCACGGTGTATTCGCACGTTTTTTTTAAATACGAATTAAATGTATGTGATTTTTGGAAGATCTAATAAAGAAACTGAAATCAAAAAATCCTCAAAAAACATACATAAAAAAACATAATAACATACAAAAAAAAATATCTTCTCATAGTTAACATAATCAAGCGACAATATACTTAGGTACCTATACAAATATATTTTATGTAGTATGAATCATTAATGAATCAAACAAACCTAACTATCAATTAAACTTGAAAGAAGATACTGACCCTGTGTCTGAAGAGCAATAAAACCTCAAGAACGAGAGACCACAAGAACGCTTTCGACTGTTAATGACCATGTATGTATGTATGTCTGTTCTGATTTCTGGAGGTTAATATTAATCGCTATTACCATAAAAATGTAAGCAGATCACTTCAATATATAAGAAATATTTTTTATTAAAAAAGAATACAACACTCCATTTTTCATCCGCTTTTCGGGTACCCAGGAATAAATGGTATTTAGTGACTGCCGTGGCATAGTGGCACAGTGTCCGACTGTAAAAGTGACAGTTGTGGGTGCGATTCTCATTCAATGTACGTAAACACAGCGTTGAGTTCCGCCACTCAACACGCGATGGCTTTTAAATTGGATGGTCTATATGCCGCCTTAACGACTTAACACCAGATTTCCCCTGCGTAGCTTGCTGTAAGCGAGATACAACATGAAATTATAAACATAATAATATCTTCAAGTAGAAAAATGCACGCACATATTATATTTGTTTAATATAAATATTTCTACGTGTTATATTTCAATGTACAATCATCGTAGACAATAGGCATTGTTAGTCACGTTTACCCTAGACTAGGACGGCACGCTGAAGTATTCTCTCTAGTATTTTTCTTTTCGGAGCGGTACAGAGGACATTTTACTTTTACTTTGTACATACGAACTAGAAATGGGTGGTAATAATTAATTAATTAATACCCTGGAGTAGGAATCAAACCCTGAACAGTTGTGTTTACAGTCAAACGCTGTCCACATCGTCTCATTTTAGGCGTGTACGTAGGAATTGCCACGACCGGGCTTCAAATCCACAACCATCGTGTCAATAAGCGCCGTAATTGCGTCAAATAAAATAAACTAAGGATAATGTAACAAGAGATATAAAGTAAGTAGTTTATATGTTATAAACATCACTACTTAACCTTAACTCACTTAGCCAATTTTAGTTGAATTAAATACGAATTGACCTTTACTTGGGTAATGTTTTGTTAACCGGAATCGGAGTACAGGCAAGGTTATAAGAGAAATATGAAATTTAAAAAAATATGATATTGTAAATTACTCAATAATTTAGAAACAGATTTGTTTTTTAATTAACGAGTTTTTATGTATTTTTTTTATAGCACACTTCAGTTCACACTTTGTCCCGCATATAGCAGGACAGACAGGCAGAATCTATTCACATAAGACTGTTGTTGAATGTTTATTGAGTAGCGGTACTCAACGCCGCATTTTGTCTATTAGCGTGAGAAATTAAGAATCCCCCGTTTGGACGTCGAACCCAAAACATCAATTGCAATTATTCATTTCCGACCCGCTTGCTACTTAGTCCGATGGTAGATGATAAATGTTAAGAAAAATTCACCAAAATCAATAAAAACTGCATTTAAATCAATTTAGACGATTCTACAGACAAAAAAAAATAAAAATCTTTGTTTTGGATTCTCCTATACTGATACATGCCATGTTCATTTAAAATAAAATAATCAAAATTATATCAAAATCAAATCAGCTTAACGCTGTATCACCCTCACACATCACACATCCCCCTTACAGAGTAAGCAGAGGGAACCACCAGGTTCCCTTAACACTAATTAAGACACTCCAAGCACACAAAAATAAATAAAGTTATTGATTACGTAGCATACACTAGATACGTATCATACGTACCCACATAAGATAGGCAACGTAACATTCAGTCCAATTTTACATAAACCCTTGTTATTTCTTACAAAGTCTATTCAGTACATACTCGTATAGAGCAGCACGACCAAAATAAAGTTTTTCGTGCGGTGCCTGTCAAGGAGTGCCCTTTTAGAGGGCTCGTTACAACGATCGCGTAACCTTTGCACTCGCGTGAAGAGTTAGCTCCGTCGAGTCGCTGTGGTTGCGTGTTCGAGTGGAGCTATTCATAGTATCGTGTACGGTGTAGTGTCATTAATATTTTTTAGAGGCGAACATTATTTCAGAGGAGCATATAATGATTTTATGACGTTTTTTTAAATTTTCCTTAACTTAAAGAGAAAAGGATAATACAATATAACCTCTATGGTAATATTGTATATAAACAAGTTATTGTACAACATGATATTAATGAGATAATATAAAATAATCTGGTTTAAAGCAGTTTTCAAAGCCCCTATCTATATATTGATAACATTTTTTTTATTCCTGCATTTTCTGTGCTTTGGGGCACTATATTATATTATACAAAATATTATAGTTAAGCTAAGCTTCAAGAATTGATCATATAAGCGTTGACCACTATTAAATCTCCCTACCCAGCATATCTATCTGTATCTTTGAATGGGTAAAAACAGTCAAAAATAGAGTAATTATACACTAGATTCTCTATATTAAAATAAAAATCCAAAAGCAAACAATTTATAAATATTTAAATCAATTCATATTATAATTAATAACATCATTAACAAAAGGTCAAAACGTGAACAAAAAGCGAGGCTGAACGCTATCAAAACTGCGAATAGCTCTAATTAGTTGCTATAACGGAAACAAATATATAAAACATCGTGCTGTTATAATTAGATGTGATGTGAATGTGGGTTACGCAATTACGGTAGGCATTGAAATACTGAGGAGTAAGGATGTATGTAAGGAGTTCTAATTAATGTCATTACAATTTAATAAAATCATATCAGCTTCACGCTGTATCTCGCACACAGCAGGGTAGGCAGAGGGTACCTAGTGTTAAGACACTCCGCTCCTCACTTTAATTATTTTATAAAAAGCCAAATAGAATAAATTTTACGTAGTCAGAGAAAACTTAGTGTTCAGACACTCCGTCTACCAGTGGCCATCTGATTTTTAAGACATGAGACACTATTGAGTAGCATAACTCAAACGGACAAAGATAAAAATAATGATAATCTCCCAAGTCGGGGGGTCGATCCCACAGGGACACAACTATCGGAAAAAAACGTAAACCCATTAATGTCACCTAAAGCATATCACTCTCGTCTTGCAACTACTGTGAGGGTGGCAAAAAGCCCTCGTTTCCGATAATACAGTATTTATTAATAGTTCGGAACCAAGATAGAGGCAAGACAAACATCCGCTTGTAGTCGTTCGTGGCTGTGCGTAAGTACGTACTTAAAATAACATCATTTGGCGCCGACGCACTACTCACTACTGAGCCTACTGATAACGAAATGCTTAGTGTTAAATATTTTATTTTATAAAACACTTTTCTATTTTTTGATATGTATTTATTAGGTTTACATGTAACAAAATTTAAAAACCCACCCACTCACTTTTAACTGTATTTTTTTTTAACTTCCCGCTGTATCCAGCACATGGCGGGGTAGACAGACCAAGTGTTACCCTGTAACCAAAATATCTAAACTTACTTATTATACCAGGTGACCGACCTGGTCGGTTTCCAGAAAGCGCGGGTTCGAGTCCCGCTACGTTCAAATTTTTATACGTATTCTAAATAGGTATTTTTCTTTCATAAGTGTGGAATAACAATTTAAAAATGCTTAAAATATATAAACTTAGTTCGAAAGTCACTAACCAACAAAATTAAATCAAAATTATACACCAAGTAAAACGAAACGTGCAGTTGCATTATTTAACAATCACATCACGGCCGCGACTTCCTTCCCGTCGGGAGCGAATCGTATCGAACTTGTTTACTTCAAGGACCTGTGGCGAGAATGCTTGATAACTATAACATACACAATGGTAACGGCGCGATCTAAACTACTTACCGTTTATGGATGATCTAGATTATTTAACTAGATCATTTAATATAATAACCTACTGTTAAAACTAACTGTAATTTATACGATCGACAGGTCAAAAGAGAGGTTAAATCCTTGGGGAGCGCAAGCGCTGTTCGAATTGAATAAATAAATCACAATATTACTATACTGAGGCCATACCGTGGTTTGCTTTAAATAATGTTCCTATCTATCATATTATGCAGAAAAAGTATTAAAAATAATAGTGTCAATTTCCTCCGTTTTTCACTATTTAAGCCGGCGTCATGGGCGTAGAGTCTGCGAGACCCTTCACATTTAATATAGCTTATATTGCAGTTATTATAAGTGGGATGGTGCTTTTCTTCAGAGTAGCTGGAGCTGTTTAGTTGTTACACTATCTGTCACAGGTAACTTTGAAGAAACGTTTCCTTACGTTCCGCCCGATTTTCATGAGTTTCAATGGAAAACTCAATTTTTGCCACCCTTTATCTGCCAGAGCTGGGTATGAAAAAAAAATAATAATACCAATCCCCATTGAATCAGAATCGAACTCACACCCACCACGTTAACAGACGCTGTCTCATCGCACCACCGTAGCCCGCTAGAAGTTTCCTTATAACCACAACACAGATACACTAGTCAGTAATACTGACATTGTATTATTTATACACTAAGATATTACTAAAGCGAGAGAAACAATAAAACGTGATCAATATATCACAGCGGCCGCGATGTAAACAAAACCTTAGATAGTATCGCGAGTCGACAGACGGGGATAGGTAGTCGGTTCGGCCGGGCGTTGCGCAAGGATTGACTCATTCATGCTAATAATTGGTCGCTTTGATAGGACGAAAGAGGCTGGAGAAACACGAAAACCATTTAAATGAAAAAAAGTCGTGAGGCAGCGGCACGAGGTGTGACTGTAAAACCGACTGGTTGTGGGTTCGATTCCCACTCGAGGAGATGAAATATTTACTTAAATTTATATTTCCATTTCTTCGCTCTGGTGTCGAGATCAAGCGCGGCGTCACGTCAACACGCAATACCTCCAGAATTCGGCAGAAAGTAGGGAACGAAGTGTCTTAACACTGGGTTCCCTCTGCTTACCCTGCTGCGTGCGGGATACAGCGTGAAGCTGATAAATATTCTTTTATCTATATAAATTTTATCGGCTTCATGCCTTTCCGCATACAGTAGGGTAGGTAGAGGGAACTTAATGTTAAGACACTTCATTTCCCACTTTCCGCCGAATTCCCTTGTTGAGTGGTGAAACTCAACGCCGCGCTATGCCGTGAAACCAGAGCAAAGGAATGGCAATACAACATGGAAATATAAAAAAATATATAAATTTAAATAAATATTTAATTTACTCGAGTGGAGATCGAACTCACAACCTTTAGCGTTCACACTTTGTGTCTATGAGCCGTTATTAAGCCAATATTAAGTTTTTGTTGCAGCTCTTTTATCACTTAATATCTCGAAAATTGAGCGTAAAGAGTGAAACGGAGTTTCTTATCACTAATTTCGCTTTGCCTACTCTGCTATGGAGGAACAAGCGTAAAGTTGCTACTTTTTTATATTACACAACTTTAAACTATACTATTCTATAGTCTCTTTAAAAGCACTACTTAAAAATTTGTAACTTCTTGCAATATATAATCAGAGAAATAAAAAATAAAAAAAATAAATGTGATTACAATATAAAATATATATTTTTACATTGGTATTGGCGCACCGACAGATGGCAGATGATAGATTACCTGTAATCTATAGCGACTATCGAGTGATGCGGTTTGATGATACTGTTAACAGTGACAGCGGTTACGAGATCGATTCCTGACCTCTGATATGAGACACAAAGTGGTTATATCAAGCTATTTTAAATAATTAATGGCAAGTTATGTGGATAAATTAATAATATACAAAAAATACGAAAACATAAAAACACATATTTATCTTTGATAATAAAAGTATATGAGAGATATGAAGATAACATTTATATTAGCTTTACCGTTAAAAAAACAAAGCATAAATAAATAAAACTATAGCAGGGTAGACAAAAGGTGAGGGAACGTAATTTTGAGACACTACCTTCCGCAATGTCCGCCAAGTCATTACGCGTTAAGTATAAAATGCGGCGTTGTGTTCCGCCAGTTAACATACAATGTCTCGAAAAAAATCTCTGTAGTTGGCATTTCAACCCGCAAACATCGCGTTCTCTAAGACGCGTCCCCACTAAAACACGATGGAGGGGAATAAATTTCAGTCTCTTTATTATGCAAATTTACTTTCAGTGACAAAATTGATTAATGGAGTTTATGCAAATGCTCCTTTAGACAGAAGTTTTAATAATTAAATAACACTAAATATATGGGGGTGGATACGATGGCAATAGACGGCCCTGCCATTATAGAATGCTTGTGTAGCAGTAACACAATAAGATATTTTTTTCAGCTTCACGCTGAATCTCGAACATAGCTTGGTAGGCAGAGGGAACCTGGGAACCTAGTGTAAAGATAGTCCGCTCCCATTATGACACTTCCGTTCCTTACTTTCCACCGAAATCTTTTAGATTGCGTGCTTCATCATAAGAACAGCAAAAAATTCTATAAAAAAAATGTATATATTATATATAAATTTAACCATTTCATATTATGTGATTCCGCGCGTGTCCAACGTCACCCATTGTACCTACGCTAGCAGCGTAACAATTCATAAAATTAAAATCGATGAATCAATGAACATTCGACAGTCAATGCTACTTGGAACAAAGCATTACGCCAATATTGAGTTACTATTGACTCACATTTTCACGTCATACGTTACCTGTCAAATATAAATGGGAATTAGATGTATGAGACTGAAGGTACAAGTATTATATTTATTTATTTCTCAGCTTCACGATTTATCCCGCTCAGAGCAGGGGTAGGCAGAGGGAACCTGGGATTAACGTTAAGACACTCCGTTTTCATTAGACTTACGTTCCCTACTTTCCGTCGAATTCTAGATGCTTTACATGTCCAGTGGTGGATATCAACGCCGCATTTTACCTCATTACCAAATCGAAGAATGATGAAAATATTTAATTTGTTTATTTGGCAGTTGAATCCAGAACCTGTCGCGTTTACGGTCACACGCTTGTGCCCCTGCATTACGACTAGCCTCAAATTATATTCATGCCATAGTTATATTTCTTTAACAAAAACCACGGAAATAGTTTCATGACTTCAAAAATAAACATAAAAAAGTAAAGCATTTTAGAATAAAATACTAGTTTTTTTTTTTGGTAAGTAGTAAGAACTTGTATTTAACTGTGTCTACTACGGGCTGGGTAGAGGAATTATTCAATGTCTCGCTTCTCGCAATATTTTAGTTTGTTTAATTGATCCATTTATAATCTATGCATCAAATAAATCAAAATCAGCTTCACGTTGTATCCCGCACACAGCAGGGTAGGCAGAGAGAACCTAGTGTTAAGACACTCCGTTCCCCACTTTCTGCCGAATTCTGGAGGCATTGCGTGTTGAGTGGCAGAACTCAACGCCGCGCTTTGCCTCGACACCAGAGCGAAGAAATGGAAATATAAATTTAAGTAAATATTTCATCTCCTCGAGTGGGGATCGAACCCACAACCAGTCGACTTACAGTCACACTTTGAGCCCATGCGCCACGACTGGCCTCTAATTTTATTTATTATAATCTGTGTCCTTGCATTATTCGTGACCAATAATAAAAAAAAATAAAGCGAGTCCTGCGTTAGTTACCTTAAAAATAATACATAACTTTCTGTTGCACCCAACTAATTAATAAGTTCGCCTTGTGAAACCAAAACAGAGATAATCAAATATTATAATCATTCATTGGGAATCGAACCTGCAACCACCACTTGCGCCACGACGGTGTCAAATATTAGACAAACATATTGACGTGTATACACTAGCCATTGCGGTTAATTCTGTAGCGCTATGAAGTTAATACCTATGAATGTATACAGTTCAGACATTATCGATCGAATTGCAGGCAATGGTTTACCATTTACGCACAACTGAAACAACTATGGCACTTCAGGTTGTACGAGCTGGGCCGTTTCGAGGTGAATAGGCTTTATATAACCCAAAATATCAATGATGTGCATTTTATTGAATATAGATTTACAAAATCTGGCTCTGAATTTACTTCCACTCATATGTAATTTATGGTCAAATTTAATTTATATGTTATGACACCCTAACGCTTTTCCGCCTATCAGAAGGCAGAGGGAAATGTAGTGTTGAGACACTCTTTTCTGATATTATGCTAATTCTGAAAAAGTTGAGTAGCGGAACTCAACACCGCGTTTTTTTATTGCGAAAGCAGGAAAATTAAAATATTTTACATAATCATTCTCCAGAATGCGGATGGAACCCTGCCATAAATTCAATAACGAAACAATGAAATCACATACTTACTGTTCTATATAAATCAACTAACTTGACACAGTTCTACAATTCAATGTGTTCTACGATAAGTAATAAACGACATCACACGACGTATCACAGCACACCGCATCTGACCTAACGTGACCACATCCTACATGGTACCGAACGGTTTGTTAGGAAATAAAAACCAAGTTTAAATTTAAATAATAAAGTATATTTTCAGTTGTATTAGTAGCGACTCTAAAATCATAAAAATATATTTTAACCAATGTTGTTTCTACAGCAGTGCAATAAATAATTTATCAAAATGAATTATTTTATTTTAGATTTTTTTATCGACAACATGGATTTCAAGCTTTGATCTGAATTATTTAGTTTCGTGAATTTTTAAAGACAAATATGCGGTATATTTTAATGAAATATTGTGTTCAACAACTTCGAGATGGAGGCTCGCAGAAGAATACAGCTTGGTTGGGCAGCATATAGGCAACTGCGTGAAGTCTTTTCGTCACCGATACCGCAAAGCCTAAAAACAAAAGTCTTTAACGAGTGCGTCCTACCAGTTATGACATACGGAGCCGAGACGTGGACACTGACAGTGCGACTAATCCACCACTTTAAAGTCGCTCAGCGTGCTATGGAAAGGCCTATGCTTGGAATATCTCTGAAGGATCGAATTCGAAATGAAGTAATCCGACAGAGAACCAATGTTATCGACATAGCCCAAAGGATTAGCAGGCTGAAGTGGCAGTGGGCTGGTCACATTTGTCGCAGAACCGATGACCGTTGGAGTATACACGTTTTAGAGTGGAGACCACGCCTCGGCAAGCGTAGTGTGGGACGTCCTCCAGCTAGATGGAGTGACGATATTCGCAAAGTGGCTGGCATCGGCTGGATGCCAAGAGCTCAAGATAGAGCTCAGTGGCGTGCCATTAGAGAGGCCTATGTCCAGCAGTGGACTAGGACAGGCTGATGATGATGATGATGATTGTGTTCAAGATGTTAGGTTAAGTTTATGTTAGAGGTCTGTCGTGGCGCAGAGGCACTCACTCGAGGAAATGATATTTTATTACGAGGCAAAGCTCTACATTGAGTTCTGCTACTCAACACGACATGAGTCCCGAATTAGTTGGAAAGTGGAGAACAGAGATATTAAAATCGCAATCGCATAGCAAATTGACAGATAAATAGTCAATTTGCTGCAATACTACATACAGATTGTGATAAACGGTGTTATCATAAAAGTGATTTTGCACTGTGTCGATAATCTGTCACACGTAAAAAATTTTCACGACATTCGCCTATTTTACGGGAACATATAAACTAAAAATAAAATATTTTTTTTATAAAAAATTTTGATATGAATTTACCTACCTACCTCGAGTTATTAATCCCATCATAGCTCAAACTAAAAGTATATTTAAAAAACAAAATTTAGCAAAAAAAAATATTTCAATTATTTTCAAATACTTCCCACCACATATTTACCTATAGTTTTCAATTTAAACTGGTGCTCCATTTTAAGCATTTCCACAGAGTGATTACCAGGGCGAGTTAGCGTGACGATACATCACCGATGACAGTCATTGAAGTAATATGGCGGATATTTCACAAGCCTTTGTTTTGAACAATGCTATTCTGTCACGGCATTATTTAGATTAGGCAACGCTTATTACGGCTGGCGTAAGGTACTAAAGTATCTAATGCAATCTCGCCAATACCAAAGCTATAAAGACATCCAGAGAGTTCGTTTGGTTGAACACGCTGATATCAGGAAGTATTGGTTCGAATTAAGAAAAACATATTTCAGAGGCCGTCGTGGAGCAGGGGCACACGCGGTCGACTGGAAACGTGACAGTGTGTTCGATTGCCACTCGAAGAAATGAAATATTTAATATTTCCATTTCCTCGCTCAGGTAACAAGGCAAAGCGCGGCGTTGAGATCTGCCAAACAACATCCAAGCAAAGTGGCGAACGGAAATGTCTTAATCAGAACGGAGTGCCTCAACACTAGATGCCCATATTCCCTCTGCCTATCCTGCTATGTGCAGGATACAGCGTGAAACGAAAGAAAAAATATGTCATATAGTTGATTCATTGAGAAAGGCTATATTACATGACGTTGATCGTTTCGATGTAATCCACTGTATCTGCGGTCAGAGTTGCCTTCTGCACTTAGAATGTCTAAAAAGACATTATTACACCAATTTAAGTTACCTTGATTAGGTCGCGCGGACGAAGCCGCAGGAAAAATACCTTTTTCCATGTCATAAATAAAAAATATATATGTATATATCTCGTATTATCAACGGACACGCGATTGAGTAATTAATATAAAAATTTTGGGTCACATTAGTGAAAACTTCATATGGACATGTTATTGTAGTAATTTTAATTATCTTCATGTTAATAGCTATACTTTAGGGGTAGGCACTGCCCTTACTCTTTCATTACATAATGAAAAACGTTGGGAGATTTGGGGAAAATAATTTATTCATGTAAAGCTTTATTTAAGCTCGTCAACGTCATCTTTTACATTACCGCGAGGAACTATCAGCCTAATCTTCTAAGCTTTTGGTTCAAAATATATATATATATATATATATATATATATATATATATATATATATATATATATATATGTATATATATATATATATATCTATATGCTTTAATAAAGATAAAGAAAGAAAACATAGACAAGGCGTTGAGTTCCGCCACTCAACACGCAATAATGACAATTTGGGGAAGAATTGAGAACAAAGTGTACAATACGTGAGCCCTAGGACTCTTTTGCCTGTCCTCCATATGTGGGCATTGCTTCAATCTAAAACAATGAAGATGCTGAAAAAAAAATCTTTAAAATATACTTCTAACCCTTTATCCGAATTGCAATATAACGGCAAGTACCAGCCAATCTCCAATAGCAGCGTCTGGGACAAGCGGACGGATTGCTTTCAATTTAATTGAGTGGATTCTCAAGTATGGTGTAGTCTACTGAGGAGCTGCTACTATGTGTGCTCTTAATTGTTTACTGTGTTTTTATTAACGTTATTATTTATTCATTATAAATAAAAAATCAGTCGTGGCGTAGGGGCACATCCGTGCGACTGCAATCGCGACAGGTTGTGGGTTCAATTTCCACTCGAGGAAAAAAAGCCTTGCTCCGATAACAAGAGACAAATCATGTCATTAAGTTCTGTTTCTCAATACGCAATGTCTCCAGAATTCCGCAAGTGGGATGTGTCCAAAGTGTATTAATGGAAACGGAGTGTCTTAACACCAGGTTCCCTCGTTTCCTCTGCCCACCCAACGGGAGAAAATATGAAATAATACTTAACAATTACTTGCTTATTCTCTTCATTGCGTATTATTGCTTAAGCATTTCAAAGAAGAAGTCCTAATGTGGAATATAAAATCCACTCGATAAGTTGTTACGAAATACTCGAAGGTCGTGCTTTTTTCGACACTGTATAAGGTAGTGCATTCAAAGCTGGTCTTCGGGTTAGTTTCGTGTGAAGCAACGCTTGGAATGCTAAAAGAATTTTAATTTCATTTTAAGACTCACCCGATGCGACGTATTAAATTTTACTTTTTATTGTTACACATCTTACGTACAGTGTAGAATATGCAGGACAGACTGTTGATGATTCATCATTTCGTGTTTTTAGACCATTTTTTATATATTTAGATATTTTCTGGAAAAGGTTTTTTAACTTAAACCATTCTCATTTATACCGCAGCGACAACTATAATTTTAGGAATCTATAAATCTTACGTGGTGCAGTGGAATATATATTCCACTAAAATATGTTATATATATATATATATATATATATATATATATATATATAAAATATGTTATGTATATAACATATTTTTCTATTATTCAAATTATATATGCAAGTAGGTTATTAAATTTTCATACTTTACGCATAAACTTGGTTTTCAATATTTTACGTGCAAAATAAAAGAAAACCGATTGATTTTCAGTTTAATCAACAATGAGACGTATTTATTTTTAACAGGTAGTAAGCTCAAGCTGTATCTCTCACATAGCAGGCAGTGTAATCTAGGAAACTAATATTAGGACACTTCCGTCAGCCACTTTTCACCGAATTCTGGAGGCATTGCGTGTTGAGGGGCGCAACTGAACACCGTGCTTTGCCTTGTTACCAGAACGAGTAAATAAAAATATTATATAGTTCAATTATATAATATTTACCCCCCCCCCCCCTACCTACCCCCGAGTAGAATCGTTTTAGAAGTCGTTTAAAAAGATTTATATTAATAAGTATATAAGATTCTTCATTATATTACTCCAATGCTCTTAAAACATTACAAACGCAAGACTTCCATCAGACACGAAACATAAAATACATCAGTGGGAACCTCGATGCTCACACACACGCACATACACGCATCCGAGTGCACTTCAAACGGACCAACAAAGGGAAGAGTTAAGAGGTCGGCTGGGAGCCACATGTGGTGATGACGTCAACCGGTCAGCTGTAGCGCCCATAGCCAGCCCATTCAGCCGCTTGCTTCCTTGCTTATTTCATTAATACTTAAATTTGTTTTTATGTTCGTACAAGTACTATACGAGTACTTGTGTGGTGTATAGGAATCGTAACTAATGTTATAAGGCTGAAAAATTTGGTTGTTGAATCTCAGTAACTACTATTTCGAATTTAGTTTTTTTATTGGATAATCATCATGTTAACCATTTCGATGTAGCCCATTGCACTAGCGGTTGGAGTTACATCGAACACTTAAAATGTGTCATAGGTAATACACAAGCCTATGTTTTTTCCCAGGTGAAGCCGCAGGAAGACTTTATTGTTAAGTAATATCATGTATATTTACACTACATTTTGTTGAAGCATACGAAATCACAATTCTTCTTTAAATGAAAATCAAAACTATTACGTGTAGATACTTTAAAAGTACATTTCATAAAATGCAACATTTAAAACTTAATTAATTATACAATGTTTAATCGAGTAGCACATATGTGCGACTGTAAACGTGACAGGTTGTGAGTTCGATTCCCACTCGAGGAAATGAAATATTTTCATTTTTTCATTCTAGTAACGAGACAAAAGCACGGTGTTGAGTCAAGAATTCGGCGGAAGAAAAGAAGTCTCTTAAAGGGAATATCTTAACACTAGGTTTTCAGGGTCCCTCTTGATATATGCGGGATACAAAGTGAAGCTTAAAGAAAAAGATAAATTGAAATGAGTAAAAGGAATCCTTTCCGACATTAATT
Organism: Heliconius hermathena; assembly: GCA_013403705.1. NCBI lineage: Eukaryota > Metazoa > Arthropoda > Insecta > Lepidoptera > Nymphalidae > Heliconius > Heliconius hermathena. The sequence continues at coordinate 1,635,771 of JAAIXJ010000056.1, forward strand.
AAATTATAACATCTCCAGAGAGCAAGTCACTCAGCCTGCAAGTCAATTGGACAGGTGGTACATTTTTTGCTTAATTAATCGATACCTCAAACACACCAAGTGACTTATTATGGAATACTTGCTCCGACGTCCTTGCGTATCGGTGGCTCCAAATTATATAGAAAAAACTCTGTTCGTGTTTTTAGTGAGTAAACATTTAAATTGAAATGAGTTCATTAATATGAAACATAAATAAGCTGTAATTGGGGTTTGCCGTTTTATACAAAATTGTAAAAATTAAAATGACGTAGCAGTTGCGCAACTGGCATATTACTAGGTCTATTTTATTTACAAAATGGTTGATCAACGGATTAAAATTTATATATATATATATATATATATATATATATATATATATATATATATATATATATATATATATATATATATTTTCTCCAATTTTACGATGTATCCCGCATATACTCAGTAGGAAGGGCATAGTGACGGTCTTGACTTTAGATTACCTAAGTTCTCGTTTTTCGCCCGAGAACGAAAATCGAACCCACAACCAGTCGTAGTAGTGGCTCACCGTACATTCGGATTTACATTTACTTTTTTCACGGTATAACCGCGTTAGCTATAATAAATTATAGTATAAAACATTTAGGTTTGCGGCATGACAAGCGATCGCTTGACATTTCATTCGGCACAGTTGTGCAGGTGCCGGAACAAATAAAAACAAAACCCCATCGCGTATCGTACGATAGTACTGGGAATATTACTTTTATACAAAAATTAAAATATATTTGTTTGAAACAATTATTCTGTATTTTGAAATTTTTTGATCATAAAACAACAGATGCCAGTCGTGACGCAGGGGCCCAAAGTGTGACTGGAAAAATGTGAATGGTTGTGGGTTCGATCCCCACTCGAGGTAATAAAATATTTATTTAAATTTATATTTCCGTTTCTTCGCTTTGGTGTCACGACAAACTACGGCGTTGAGTCCCGCCACTCAACACGCATTGCTTACTAAATAGATACTTTCGGTAGGTACTTTCTAGATACTTTCGGTATGTGAATTTGGAGCGAAGTGTCTTAAGAATAAGTTGTCGGGTCCGATAGGTCGATCTCGGGTCAGGTCGGTTCGAATACAGCGTGAAGCTATTAATTCTTTAATTAGCCAATTAAGTATATCATATTTTCTCAAAATCACGAATTTGAACTTATATATAGTTTTCTCGCATTTAGCATAGTAAGCCGAGACAGACGGAGACAACCTAGTATCAAGATACGCTGACTCTACGATAGAGATCCACCTGTTGACCAAATTTGAGACATCGTGAATGTCGGAACTTAACGCCTCGCTTTGTCACCAGAACGGGTAAATGAAAGAAAACTGAATAAAAACTTTCCCGTGAGTGGGGATAGAAGTCACAACCATCGCATCCGTACTTTTGCGCCACACCACACACAGAGTGGCGTCTCATACTTGACATATTTCAATTGTCATCGAGAACCATAAAGATTTTTTCATTGACAACACAATAATTAAAAAGATAAGAGGAAATAAAAAAGTAACAACTCAACACAACACAATACATCACAAACAGCTAGCTCATTCTTTTAACTCTCCACTTAAAAAAAAATATATAATATTAAAAACAATGAACAGGCAACAACTACGTCGCAATACGCTTTAATTGCCCCGGTAAAACCCCGCTTATTATGAAATGAAATAAAACAGTCATTTCGAAATGAGCTAAACCATTCTGAATGGGGCAGTTCCTGAAATTATTGTAAATTACAGGAGAAAGTGAAAATAGGAGTGGGCTAACTTCAGAATTTTCAAATTGTAAAGATTAAATGAATTCAATTTGAACTTGAAATCTATTAACATGTACAATATAAAACTCTTCGGTAGAATAACGAACATATAATGCAGACGGAGCTACTGGACTTTGAAAAAAGTTTCAAACTTAGATAATTTGGAAAGTAAACAGGTTAGGAAGTGTAGAATAGCACTAAGGATTTCTTGAAATTCTTACGGTAACGCGAAAAAACGAGATTTTTCATTTTATGTATTAAAGTCCAAGCAAACAAAGTTGCGAAAACTAGTACGTTATGTATATAATAATAAGAAAAAATATAATTATATTATAGTTAATTATTATAAAAAAATTATTACTAACGTTACCATGGCACACAAGCGATCGATCACGATGATTTTAGATTCATTTCCCTCTCTGATCTCTCAGAAGATACATTACAATAACATAATTAACTTACATTTGAATAAAATTTCTATAGAAACCTAATTATAGTAAGTTCAAAAGTGGTTAATAACCATAAGTTATCAAGTGTCGGCTCGCTGGTCCGGGCGGCTTGTAGGCCGTAACGCGATATTCTTGAATGTCACCAACAAACAGATCGTGGGAAGGTTTATTTTTAAGTAAAGATGGCTTCAAGCCTCTTGTTATTGAAATTCACTGTCATTGGTCTCGCATTATTGACTTGTTTAATTATAAATTGTAATTTGTTTCACTTTTCAATTATTACCTTTGTGGCGCAGCATCACCGCGTCTGACTAAACGCGACGGTTATAAGTTCGATTCCCACTCCGGAGATTGAAATATTCTCATTTCCTCCCTCTGGTAATGAGACGATAAAAAGAAAACGATGTTGAGTACCGCCACTCAATATGTCAAAAATTGGACAAAAAAAATTGAGTACCTTAAACACGACATAAAACCCACCATAAAAATAATGATGTATTAAAACACAACCGGGTAGGCAGAGGAACCTAGCGTTAAGATAATCCGTTCCCCACTTTCTGCCGAATTATGGAGGCATTGCGTGTTGAGTGGCAGAACTCAACGCCGCGCTTTGCCTCGACACCAGAGAAGAAATGGAAATATACATTTAAGTAAATATTTCATCTAGTCGAGTGTGATCGAACTCACAACCAGTCGGTTTTACAGTCACACTTTGTGCCCCTGTGCCACGACTGGCCTTAAAAAAAATATTAGGAAATAATTGTGATTATCGAAATCTGAGTGATGCAAATACTTAATTAACCTCAACCTTAACATGTTTGTAATTCAATCGAAGTAAACTTAATTTCGTCACTTACCACAGCATTTCTTAAGTTTTATTAATTAAAAAAATAAAAAAAAGCCCATACCTATATGTGTTTGAAATTAATAAAAAACCTGCTAAGTGCGAGAGCAAACTCGCGCACGTATGGCTCCATTATCTATAAAAACGGCAAAAAAAATCATGTTTGTTGTATAGGAGCTTCCATCAATATTTATTTAATTCTGTTTTTTAGTTATTTTAGTTGTTATAGCGACAACAAAATTACATCATCTGTGAAAAATTGCACTGTTTAACTATCACAGTTCGTTAGACACAGCCTGGTGACAGACGGACAGACAGCGGAGTCTTAGTAATAAGAGAAAAAACCAATAAAATACAACGTCACACGTTCAGAGAGAGAGGAGCTAATAAAAAAATAAAAGCCGTCAATCCATATTCCAAAATAATTGCAGTATTAAGATTAGTTCTAATTTAACATATCCCGCTACATCTCATCTTCATTAGCATTAATTACGAATGATCGAGTAAAAAAATATAATCGATCATTCGCTCTATTAGAAATTCATATTATACAAGTTGATTAAAATGTTTAAATTATCATGTGACTCGGCTTAAAAATTCAATTATCGTCTTTTATGAATTACTAGTGGCCGCCCGAAACTTTGTTTACATGAATTAAAAATCGAAAAATTCTCTAATAGTACTCCCTTGCAGTTAATTACAGCGTTCTACGCCGCATAGTTTCGCTCAACAATAGAAGAGTCTTATGCATTACATCGCGTCGGCGTCGTGGCGTAGGAGCACGTGCGCGACGACGGACGCGGTGGGTTCAATCCCACTCAGGAAAATTAAATATTCCATATTTTCATTTCCTCGCTCTGGTAACGAGGCAAAACGCGGCGGTGGAAAATGGGCAACGGACGTCGTCGAGTGTTTTAATACTAGGTTCCCAGGTTCCCTATATCTATTATACCTAGCTAGCTATTTACGGGATACAGCCTGAATTAACAAAAAAAAATTAATAAAAACAAAATCAATAACAGATAAACGTTAGTAGCGTTCGGATCAACGACCCGTTTAAGAGTTATAATTGAAGGAGCGTGTCAAAAGACCAACAAAAAAGACCGTCGTGTTAAACATTTTAAGCTGACGTGAATTAGACTTAGTTGTAATGAGAGGCAAAAAATGGCACACGGTATCTATTCATACCATTGTACACATGAGGCTCTAACGGCACTAGCCAGTTACCAATAGTTGTTTTTTTTCAAACCTCTAATGTCAAGACGGAGTGTCAACTTGAGGCTATCGTATTAAGCGATGGAGCTCAACGCCGCGTTTTGTATACCAGAACAGGAAAATGAAAATAATTTAAATATAATCATTCACACGAGTGGGAATAGAACCCACAACCGAATTTACTGTCTCACTGTCAATCTGTAATATTTATTAATATTTGTCAATCTTTAATATTTATATAATAAAGCTAATTAAGATAATACAAAATTCGGTACATTTGAAACGACCTCAGCGTCCTAGACCGTCACGGCGCGCGAGCACGGTCAAGTTTACGACGTAATATGTAATTATAACGTACGTTACGTGAGAATTGCTTGGAAATTATGTAGGTTATCTACAAAGATAGCTGATAGTATTGTATTTGGTTATCAAAATGTTAATACGCAACGGTTGTGGGTTCGTTTCCAACTCGGGGGAATGATATATTTTTATTTCCTTGTTCTAGTAGATCAAGTATGGCATCATGTTCTGCCACTCAACACGTAGTGTCTCGAATTCGAAGAACTGAGGTTCTCTCCACTTAAATTTACCTATACCTTGCTATAATTGCGACTATTTTAGTTTACAATTTTCAAGTTACAGCATATAATAAAGTCGCTAAAAAGCGACATGCTGGGCCTAACTTCATAATAACTAAGTTACAAGTGGAATATAAAAAAAACACCTATAGAACACAAACCCAGCCACTGTACTTAACGGGAGTATAAACTGCAACTTATTGCAACCTTATTATACTTTTAAACGAAGAGAAAGACGCGCTATAATTGACAGGTGCAGGTGCATTTTTGTGGAAATCCTTGATGTCTTGTAGATAATTTGTAACGACTGGCTGTGTGAAACGACAGGGTTGTTGGCTACATAAAAAATGTCTTACGTAACAAGTGACGACGTAGCGTTGTAAGCAAGATGATTGTGGGTTCAATTCTCACTCGATTGAATTAGTTATTTGCGGTCTGGTTCCGCGAGTTGTGAAATGTCAACACGAAATGTCTCGAATTAGGGTACAAAATGGACAGCGGAGTATTTTAACACTAGATACTCTGTCTATTCTCGAAAAAAGAAAAAAATAGCTATATATATTATTTGAATATTCTGCTTGGCACAATAAGAATCAAGAGAGTCATCACTGAATTATTTATCTACGGACAAACAAAAGACATTATGAGAGATCGTAATCTTTTAGTAATTTCTTCTAAGTTTAATTCGTTTTCAAATGCATATGTATTTATAGTATTTTATACACATTTAATGGGCTATTAACCTACTCAATAAATGTATTAATTGACTTTACAAAATTGTATCCGATTTATATTAGAGGATCCAAGTAATTTCCTGTAATATTCTGCCACGCGTATGTCGTAACTTGTTCTATTAAATCCTGTAAACGTGGAACAGAGGTAACCAAACTTATGGAGAAAATTTTAATATATAATATAATTATATATAATTTAATATTAATATATAATATATGTAATTATTTATTTATATATTATAAATGTTTGTAAATGAAAGAGTACCTATCTGAATAAATGAATAAGGTGTTAGGTTCGACGTAGATTCAATAAGAAGGTAAAGTGGTCATCAAATTTTCTTTCTTGTGTTTATAAATTATTTTAATTTCCACCACCAAAATACTAAAGTTCATGTTTTTTGTAGCTTCACGCTGTACCCGGCGTACAAAGGGGTAGGCAGAGGAAAACTAGTGTTAAGACACTATGTTCCCACTTTTCGCCGAATTTTCAAGACATTACGTGTCGAGTGGAACTCTTACGCCGCGCTTTGTCCTGTTACCGAAGCGAAAAAATTAAAATATTAAATAATTGATTAACTCGAGTGAAAATCGAACCCACCCAAACCGTCAAGTTTACAGTCCCTTGTCATTTACATTAAGCCTTCTATTTAGTAACAGTAAAGTAATAAATAAGACACACGCTACACTACACAATAACGGTTGTAAAATATATATTTATTAATATATTAAAGCAACTTTTCTTATATAGTAGGTACAACTATTTTATTGGAAACTAAAAAAAAACAAGATTGGAACATTAATACACGTCCCAGGCAGGCCTCTCTCTATGATTGATGCTGTCAAAACAAGAGCGTACAAAAAAGTATAACGCTACACTGATATTTTGATAAAGTGAAATATAATATTTTTCTATAAAATGAATTTTCATATTAATAATACGGTTTATATTCAATGTGGAATTACTTAGTGTATTATTTACTATAATAATTTAACAATATTTGCATATACAGTTACATTTGTTTATACAGAAGGTTCTTCTCCATCTAGCTATGCAGTAAAGAAATATATAAATTAATATCTTAAAACCTACCATGAAAATAAAACTAAAAAGAAGAAAAAGAAGGCCTATCGTGGTAAAATGTGCCTGTATGGAGGACTGGTTGTGAGTTCGATCCCTACTCGAGGAAATTAAATATTTATTTAAATTTATATTGTCTTATCTTCGTCTGGCTTGGCTTTCATCGCATCATTGGTGTCGAGGCAAAACGTGGCGATGATGTCCGCCACTCAACACGCAGTTCAGAATTCGGCGGAAAGTGGGGAACGGAGTGTCCTAACACTTCCTTCTGTCTAACCTGCTATGTGCGGGATACAGCGTGAAACTGATTTAATTTTAATTTTATTTAAGAAAAAGAAGAAAATAACACTGTAAATTCGTAAACAAAAACTTAGCACAGGTTCAAATCTTGCTCTACACAATTTTCTAAAACGGATATCCAATTTTTTGTATAACAAAAGTATGTTTACTACGTACTCTCTAGTACGCTTCCTAGTAGTTTTTGTACTAAAAACGCGATTGTAGGCCACTTTTTTCGTCGCGGCAAAGAAACCTTGCCACCCTACATACGGAGCACCGGTCGCGCTGCATTCCTTGACACCTGGCGCGCATCTACATAACGCGTTCACTATTTTCCAGTGGACACGGAGAAAATTAAACATAGAGCTATATTTTAATAAATGCTAATGATATAAATCATATTTATATATAATAGATATAAATCCAATTTATTATAAATTAAAAAAAAAACTGTTTCACGCTTTTTCGCTCACAGTGTGTTGAACGGCGAAACTGAATACCGCGCGTAAATTAAAAAATCATCGCCTCAAACGGAACGTACAAACATCACGTCTAATATATTAAAACAGTTGAATAAAGTAAAATATTGTAAAAATCTTGAGACGCAATCATAAAATTAATTAAAAAAGCAATAAGTTTAAATATAAAAAACAACAACCTTCATTTTTTATAATTACACTGCCTGATATTATTACACAAAATTGCAATAAACTTGGTCTAGAAATAAGATTTTTTTTATTTAAAATGAGAAATATTGCTTAAAAAACATTACTGAAAAAAAAAGATTTAAGAAACTAGACAACTGCGCAAGTGCGAGTCTGACTCCGGTACTAGGTTCCGTGCCTTTATCAATGAAAACGGAAAAAAAAGTCTGGGAGTTCCATTAAATATGTGCTTTTTAGTATTTGCTATTGAGTATAGTGTCAACTGTCTGTTTATAACGGTTTATGAGATACAGCGTGGAGACATACGGATGGACGTAGAGCAGAGTTGCATATATGTTCCTTGGGGAGTATACTGGAACATCAAAAGAAGATATCTCGAAATTCCTGCGGGATTGTTAAAACACGGGGTCTTACCGTATATTATAATATAACCACATTGCCAGACACACTACGTTTTATACAGCCATTTTCATAAGAAATTCTTACTAAATAATAATTTTGCGGTAGGTAACGTAGCGCCAGATCTGCGGCATTTTGATTAAAGCTGCAGTATGAAGCAATAAACGATTTTATGAGAGTTAAACGAGCGAAACGCAGATAGATTTTTTTTTAACCAACACTATAAGGACCTTAATTTACTGTACATTTACAGCGTATAATGTTATAATGTATTTTAAACGATTATATTATAAGGTGTTTGAGGCTGGTTGTGACGCAGCTTAACGCGACAGGTTGTGGGTTCCATTCCCACTCGAGGAAATGAAATATTTAATATTTTCATTTCCTCATTCTGGCAAGGAGGCAAACCGCGGCGTTGAGTTTCACCATTCAACACGCAATGCCTCCAGAAAGTTTCGGCGGAAAATAGGAAACGGAAATACCTTAATGGGAACAGAATGTCTGCCTAACCTGCTGTTTGTGGGATACAGCTAAATATTTCATTTCCTCGAATCGAACCCACAATCTGTTGCGTTGGGCCCCTGCGCCACGACTGGTCTATAGTGTAGTATGAATAACACATACACACAGACAGATATTGCAAAAAGAAAATATGTTTCTATGTTATACCTACAACCTACATACATCCTGTAGGTAAATTAGTCACCATCTATTATTATGCGCTTATTAATTTACAACAAGCAACACAATAACAGCCATTGTTATTGTCAGCAGAACACAGCCACAGACGTAACTAAAATGGTACTTTATTCATCTAGAAAAATAGGTTATAAATACGTATTGCAATGAGGTATAACTACTGAAACTGTAAAAGTGACGGTTGTGGGTTCGATTTCCACCTTCGCTCTGGTGACTAGGCGAAACGTGGCGTTGCACTCCCACTTCAAGCACTCAAAACGCAGTGCATCCAGAATACGACGAAAAGTGGGGGACGGAATGTTTTAACGTTAGGTTTCCACTAGGCCAGTCGTGCAGGGGCACAAACGCGACAAGTTGTGAACGAAAGGATCTTAATGGGAATGGAGTGTCTTAACACTAGATTCCCAGATTCACTCTGCCCACCCTGATATATGCGGGATAGAGCGTGACTCTAAAGTCCAGACAAACAAAGCGAACGACGTCTAACACATTAAATATACATATTGCGAAACTACCTACATACAAAAAGGACGCAAAGAAAGCAAACTTTCTATAGAAGACGCCAAAAAGCTCACCGAATGAAACTTTAAGTGCAACATAAAAGCTAATGAAGGCATAACGCTTAAACACACGAGTATTTACATTTACGGTTATCTGATCGCGACGTAGCCTATATGGATAAGCTTCGCCGTTTATGTCTCCAGCCTCAGTGATAATAACTATAAAAAATTTAATTAAACAGTTCATAATCTGGTTTTTAGTATGGATAGTGGTTTTGAATGTTACCTTTCTCTGTCTGTCTTTGCGTTGTTAATTATAATTATCTTTTGATTTTAACTTTTAATGTTCTTCAAAAATGTATTCAATATCGCGGGTAATTATTTAAATTGTATCAAATGGTTGATATAAAAACCAAATTAATGTTGACAATTAACAATTATTTATTTTCTGTGGTAATCGAGATAGGTATGTAGAAATAAATACAATAATTACAAGTGGATTTTTTTTGAGTTTAAATTATTTATTTGTTTTGGGTTTTGGGCAATTGTGGGTAGCAACTTTCTCTATATGTAATCTATTGATAGATTTTGATGGAGAGATAACTTAAGAATCACATGTAAATATTCGTAGATATATGTACATACATAATGTAATAAATTGTCGAGGCAAAGCGGGACTGGTTGTGGGTTCGATCCTCACTCGAGGAGATGAAATATTTACTTAAATTTAAATTTCCATTTCTTCGCTCTGGTATCGAGGCAAAGTGCGGCGTTGAGTTCTGCCACTCAACACGCAATGCCTCCAGAATTCGGCAGAAAGTGGGGAACGGAGTGTCTTAACACTAGGTTCTCTCTGCCTACCCTGTTTTACGTGGGATACAGCGTAAAGCTAATTTATTTATTTATTTAATGTAATAAACATTACTTCGTGGCGTAGCAACACAGCGTTTAACTCTAAACGCGACAGTTGTGGGTTCGATTCCCACTCAAAGGAATCGAGTATTTTCATTTTCTCGCTCTGTTAACGCAAAATTGGACGGAATTAATGACCGAAATGTCTTAACACTAAGTACCCTCCGCCTTCCCTGCAGTATACAGGATACAGCGTGAAGCTAATAAATAGATAAAAAGTACTTAATGATTGTCACGCTGTCACGTTTACGAGTCTCTTATCTATATGTATATAATGCATCGTAAATTCTTGATACTTAATGGTTTTCAGCGAAGACAGCGAATTCCCAATTGGAGACGCTTCGTATCCAACCACTATATAAGAACATGTTTTAGTAATAGCTTTTGAAGGTAGAAAGGTTTTAATTCTATACTTAGAATATGTACAGGTTCACGTTTTGCCTAGCAGAGTAGGCAGACGGAACCTATACTGGGTTCCAACCAACATGCTACCGTCCTCTACTTTCCGCCCGGATTTGACACATTGTGAGAATTGTGGAACTCAATGGGGAATAAAAATAATTCATTTATCCTAGTAGGAATCGAACCCATAACCATCGCGTTTACTGTTAGACGCTATGCTACCAAATATAAAAGTAACAAATAAAGCAATTATTGAACTCCACCAATTTAAATATTATTTCAAGTTACTTATAGAATATAGTTCTATAAAACTTACGATCCTGGCAAACAACAACGCGAAGCTGACATTTTTGGAAAGTTTAGAGCAGCATTAAGGTGGGATATATAGAAGTACTAGGTGGGATATATAGACTACTGAACTTAAAAAGATGAACAATGGCATATAGATTAAGGAGAGCAGGGACACTAAGCCCTAAGACAAGATTCTTTGAATTTTCTACGAGAGAAAAGCTGATCTTACATTTGATAGTCAACACGAACGAAGATTCAGACAACAAATAGCACAGTATATAAATAAAACAATCACCATTAGATAGCTGAGGACAACGGCCGGTGCTTGTGTAATATCCTGCGCCTATGTCCGCTCTGATATTGCTACACTGTACTCATTAGATACACATCGTGTCCCTCAATGAATAGAATGACTTTCCTATTATTTTGTCGGTCTATTATTAATAATTATTATGAGAGATAAAAATTACTAGAGATTTTAAGTTTTAGAATCAATTAGAATCAATTAAATCAGACTGTAAACGGCAATTAAATCAGACTGTAGACGTTTGTGAGGGCGATTTCCACTTGTAGAAATGCTTTATTTTCTCTCCTTATTATTCTCCGAAAAACAAACAATCTAAATCTCGAAAATTAAGCGAAAAGTGGGAAATGGAGTCGTAGGGTTCAAAGAGAAGAGACATTCTAAAATATATATCAATAACATTAATATGATATAATGACATTTCTTCAAACGAATAGGATTCGCTGTGATGAGTTTTCAAATTGCATTGTTGATAATTGAACAACTCCTTTTCTTACCCTGAGGGAGATAAGTCTAATGCGAAGGAAATTTAAATCGCTGCATTAAATCAAGCGTGCAACCCTACAACGCCAATTTGCTGCACGAAATGATCAATAAGGCAATGTTTTAGATTGATTTTCATTTTTATTCTTCTTCAAGAGAGAGACAAAGTATGATAGTTTATCGATTTCTTTTTTTACTTTATTTTTCAGTTTAATCTTTTCCTACATAAAACAAGATAGGCAGACAATTTCACTTGCCATCCGAATTAGAGAAATTGGGGTGTAAAGTGGCGCAACACGAGCCTCTTTTCATAATTCGTATGTTAATCTATGCTAATATTATAAAGCTGCAGCATAAGTTTGGTTGAACGCACTAATCTCATGAATTACTGGTTCGAAGTGAAAAAAACATTTTAGTGCTAGATAATTCATTTACCGAGGAAGGTTGTATCATATCTCGTTAGTGTTTTTGATGTAACCCACGCAAAATGTCCACTGCATGTGTTAGTAAATTATATGAGCAACTCCACAGGTAAAGGCTAAGTAAACTATCAGCTTCAAGCTGTATCCAGCAACCAGCAGGGTAGGCAGAGGCAACCTGGTGTTAAGATACTCCGATCCCCATTTTCCGGCGAATTCTGGAAGCATTGCGTGTTGAGTGGCGGAGTTCAACGCCGCGCTTTACTTCGACACCAGAGTGAAGAAATGAAAATATAAATTGAAGTAAATATTTCATCTCCTCGAGTGGGGATCGAACCCACAACCAGTCAGCCAGTCGCGTTTACAGTCACACACCTGCGCCACGACTGGCCTCACTAAAATATAATAGACTACCTGTACAAACGATTCACCACGCATATTGCAACGGAACGTTATTCGACGTCAGCTGAGCGCGCATAAGTAAACAGCATTATGCGCGCGTACCGAACACATCGCGCGTCGGCGCGCGGAATGCTGGAATACACTTTTTGCTCGAGCCAATGGACATTTTGAGGTTGCGGTTGATTATAAAAAATTATAATCGCTTATGATATGATATCATTATTGGAATCTAGAGATGGAATCTAGTGACGCACGCTTATGCGCGACACGTAAATAATTTTATTTTCTGGCTCTCTGGCAACGAGGCAAAGCGCAGCGTTAAGTCTCGCCACTCAATCATTTCACTCGTCAATTCCTTTAGAATTCGACATAGTTTCGTAAAGGGAACGGAGTATCTTAGCACTAGGTTCGCTTTGCGTATATAGTACACTGCTATGTATGGGAAAATAAATAATCTATTGCTAATTACATTTTTTTAGCTTAACTATTTATACCGCATATAGCGGGCAGAGAGAGAACCTACTGTCAGGAGATTCAGTTATCTAATTTCCGAAATCTAAACACTGTGTGTGTGAATGTCGGAGCTTATCGCCGCGTTTTCTCTTACCAGAGCGAAAAAATAAAAAAAGATCATGGCCTCCAGCTGGCTATGAACAATACAAATAGTTTTAAATTTAATATCTCCACGTAGTACCTCTGTAAATTAATCAGTCAACTCCTCATGGTAGACAGATAGACCGGAGCAGCATATGTACCTATATTTTGTGAAATAAATTATAATTTTGTGATGGTCATGTATTCGATATTTAAATGGATCATACAAAACGCGATCTCTACAGCGAAAAAGAAATGAGCGGGTAATGCTTGAGCGGACGGACTCTGTTATATATATAAAATAGGTTTACCTTTCCACCGACAAAGAGTTTGATATTTTATAAGGAATTATACTGAGCTCCCTACAACTGAGCGAGTTAATTTCAGCTGTTTTTGTTCGTTCCGGTGGTGCTTTTTTGGTGGAAATGTAGATATGAAGTTTACTCTTGGAGTTCAACGTAGTCCTTAATGGGCCCACTCCTCTCGCGGTGGAAACCGGGTTTTAACGTGCACTATCTTTGAAATGGATAACGGAGCATAAAACTAGAGAACGAAGTATCTAATTTATTCTAGTATTCTCTTTGTTGACATTTCGTAAAAAGAGATAGATACCTATACCTCAAATGCCTTAAAGGAGGATTTCAACTCAACAATGATTCACTTCAATTCACTTTTATCTATAAAAGAAAACAAAAGTAAACCCGTGAGAACGCTAAACACAAACGGAAGTTAATTTGACATGTCAAGATTTAAATAACGCCATACAATATTAAAATGCAATAAAACGATGAGTTAGATCGTTTAACAATGATGGCGACCGGCCAAGTGAGACGCACCACTGCTAACCAGAATGCATGAAGATGCTTACGATTAGTTCCTATTTTATTATTGGTAGCATTTAAGTAGGCCGTCTCGACGTCCAGGGGGACCAGTGTGCGAACCTAAATGGGTTTACAAATGGGAAAGGTTATGGGTTCGATTTCCAATCGGAGGAAATAAAAATATTTAGTAGTTCATTCTCTCAAGTGGGAATTCAACCCACAACCGTCGCGTTTAAAGCCACACGCTTGTGCCACTGCGCCATGGCGGCCTCACATACATACATAATATTTAAATTAAAATATTTTTAAAGCATAATTAAACCACTATTACAATAATACTATTTACATATGTACATATTTAAATAGTGACTGTGGTACAACATTCAAGGTCACAGGAGTGCTTAATCAATGACTCACTCACTCTGTGCCTCGTATAAATATAAAACACATTAATATTTTTTAGTACAATGATGTGGCCTAAACTATTATAATTTTTTGCTTTTTTATGTCCCTTTGTTATTCAGATATTTTACATTTGAATAAAGAAGAAATGACTAAAAAAATATTATAATTGTTTACTATTTATTCATTTGGAAATAAACATTTTAAGTATCAGTATATTTGCCATTAAGATTGGAATAAATAAACATTTTGTAATCTACACCATCTTATGATCTGCTAAATATATCCTCATATAATATTAAATTAATATTATGAAATAATGTTTACTAGATAAGCGCTTACTAGTCTATTCCTGATTCATCTATTAAACTATTTAAAGTATATACAACAACTTATTAAAGCCAAGGTCCCTTGTTAACCTCATTTTAAGGATCAGAAATGTGACGCATGGATGACCAACTTACTGTAATTTACTTGTTAATACCTAACGGACAAAATAGCATATATCCTGTTTATGACATACCCAAATGTTCATTCATAGTAACAAAGAGATTGTGTCCATATTGTTTTTTTTAGCTTCACCTGTATTGCCCAAATAGCAAGGTCAGGATAGGTAACCTAGAGGTAAGAGACTCTGTTCCTCATGCACCACCCACTTTGGAACTTCACATAGCACTTTCTCTTGTTACCAATGTGAAGATATGAAAATAATTTGCTAACCCGGTGTGAATTGAACTCAAAATCATCATAATTACAGTTATAGTTCTATTAATACCTAAAAGATTAATTAGCATTTATCCTGTTTATAACATACCCAAATGTATACTGTGACTAAGAGATTTTGTCCATATTTATATTGTATTAAAATATGGAATTTACAAATGCAATTATGTTTTCCAAGACTTCTAAAAATATATAAAATACATTTTGTCATTATTGTGTTATAATTTATTTTCTGCAGTTACAGACTTTTGCCCACATAACATCCTTGCTAAGCAATTAAAAAATCCTAACAATACTGCAGGCAGGCCGCCTGTCCAGATGGAGGGGCCCTTGTGTTAAAAAACTCTGTTCCCCACTTTTCAAATTTATTTATAATTATGTATATAATGTGATTTATTAATAAGTAATATTTCTTAATGAAATTATTTATAAGAGCTTCTTGCATCACAGGTCTAGAAAATTATTCAGAAGTAAGTAGATAAAAGCAGGAAATGAAACATTTAGTGTTATCTTAATGAGTCTTACATTCACTCTTGCACTCATGCAAAATTATGAATTGTGGACCATTGATAAGATGCACAGGATATATGAAATAGGAAACATATACACATCCACACCACACAGTTACAGCAATATATAAAGCTTTTCACTACATTGTTTTTATCTAAAACAAATATAAAACATATCCTGAATTATAAGCATTCATTATCAAAGTAAAACACAATACTAATAATGTGTCAGTTTTACTATCCATTTTCTTACTATCATTATGAATCACATAAAATAGCGTTAAAAACACGATTTTTCAATCAAAGATATGAAAGAGATCATTAATCCTTAGTTTTATATCCTGCATTGCCCAATTAAAGGCCATAGACACGACTGGGTGTGTTCTTTCGATGCAGTGTAAACAATACACTAAACATTGAAATACATCTAAACATATATACATCTAAACAAATGAATTTCAACGAAATCAGACCGATAAAAAAATCATACTCAAAATAGCTATAGTCGTTAGTTAAGACAAAAAATGATAAAGACGCATAGCACCGAGAATGTCGCATTCACCGTAAACAATATAGCTGTGTTTGTAAACAAAAGCGCCGGTAAAATTGTTTTTACATACCAGCACTTTAATGAATCTGTTCTCGAGCTCGTCCCGGTCGGGCATGGGCGGCTTGGCGCGGTTCCTGGTGGACGGCTGCCGGACATGGTTGCTCTTGGCGGTCCCGACCGGCCCGTCTAGCATTGTCTGATCCCTCGACGTTATCAAGCCCATTTTAACACAACACTTATATGACACCATCCACTTTACGATCGCATTAGGTCATTTTTTATCACAACACTGAAAACACATTATATTTCTAGTCACATTCTATAAATTGCGGGATTTTAAATGAGAATTAAAACAAACGTAAAATAGATAAGCAGCCGCACCGCGCGGAAGCAAAAACCGAAGCACGTCCTCGAACGAAATGCGGGCTCACGGGCTGTGGCTGCTGAGTGAAGTTAGCGCTTTTTGTTACTAGCGTTTGACAGATGGTCGACCAATAAGAATAGCGCTACGTTCCGTTACACATTTTGCGCAGTTACGCTTATTTTAGAAATATATGTTTTATATTTATAAAATGTGTAAGGTACGACTAAAAATTGATAAATTATATATCAAATAATATGAAAAATGTGTATTATCGTCAAAATAATTAACTATTTCAAACAAATAAATTAAGCGTCTTTGGACACACAAATTTAAATTTTTATTATTATATAATTTCAGAACAACTTTTTAGGGTTCTGTACCTCTTAAGGAAAAAAAGGAACCCTTATAGGATCACTTTGTTGTCTGTCTTATATTTCCGATTGATCTAGAATTATGAAATTTGGCAGCTAGCATCTACAGGTAGTACTTGTTCAGGAAAAAATCTGAAAACTATACATTTGTGGTTAATTCTTAAAAAGTAATATATTTAAAAGGGGGCAAAATTTGGTATTACAGCCGATATTTAAAGTAAGAATAAGATGAAAGTGCTTGGTGTGCATATTCTTATATTTTGTTTATTATTTATGGTCATAATTATGGTACGGTACCCTCGATGGACGAGCCCGACTCGCGCTTGTCCAGTTTTTTTATGATTAATTCTATCCTTTTCAGTGGAGGTTATGGTTACTAGAACCATCTAGTATCATTGATAAAAACAAGGATTCAACTGTTGCCTGCAATTCTTCCAAAATGGCGGTAATATCAAGAAAGATATATGATATGAACTGAGTAATTATAGAATATGTGAAGTTTGGATAATATTTTTAAATATCTAGACTTATTTGAAAAGTCATTTACTTTCGATCTTTTAGTGATATCGATATAAATAACCGAATTGGTAAGCTTACAGTATTATATTTAAATTTAGACGAGTGAAAATACCCTGCCTGTTAACTTAAGCTTATGGCAACGATTGCCTAACAACATATACTTAAATTTCATTTTTATATCTTTACGAGTATCTATCTCCATTATTGAATTTGAATTTCAATTTTGACCTGTTTTGATAGACATTTTCATAGACGAAGACAGTACGCCTTACACCTACCCTCCATACGAATGAAACGTTTTTTGAAGTAGAACGCACTATGGTTTATTCAACTTTCAGTTTTACAAACAAAATATAAAATTACAGTATTCTTTGTTTCATTTCAAATATATAACTAGCATGTGTACATTAGTCTGAAATCAGTGTTCTAAGGTAAAAATTTTAAATCGGTAAGGAAAGTAGCTGGACAATAAAACAAGACAAATAATTATTTTATTAATTTTATTGGTTTATGCATAGGTACAGATACAAAGCTGTAACGAGAATAATAGTACCCCGCAGCCGATTTATAACAATATAAATATACACCAATCTTCTTGTTAGCACCATTTTTTTTATTATTTTTCATTTTTTAAAAACGACGTGTTATAACCTAGTGTACGTATGTATGACGTATTAATTGCAATATAAAAGAAATTTACGGTCTTTTCATAATAATAAAATGTAAACTAACGCTTAATATACCTTTTAGCTTCATTTGATACATTAATCACACAACATTCTACAACTAGTGTATAGTAACCACTGATATTTATTAAATTAATATTACAAAGGACAAACAAGCTGACATAAGTATTTTAAAGTAAATATTTATATAATAAATATAGACAGACAAGGGGAATCCCCAATAACAACCTCGAGACAATAGACAAAAAAATTTGGTCCAGCTTCAACAATATATATATATATAATGTATATATATTTTTTAATCTGTTAAATAAAATCTCCAAATGTAACAGTCTTTGGTTAGGACAGAGAAGATTTAGGTAACTTACTTTAAAATATCACAAGCATCTAAATATGTATTTGCAAACTTCAGTCAAACTTTGCTCATAAACATTAAATAAAAAAGCATTATACATCTAGAAGCATTTTTTTAATAAAAAAAAAATAAAAAAGCAAACTGAGCTAAGTTACTACGCCCTATTAGAAAATGGCAAACTAGTGAAATATTAGTTCCAAGTTAAAGAAACGACAAATACAACGATGCACAAAGTACTATGCGTGTAACGTACAGTAATGTACACCAGATTGCTTGTCAACTAATTATTTTACACGTACTCTTTAATACTTTTAGGCATATATCGCTCAATATAAGATATCTTAAATATTTTTTTTAACTAAATACTAAATGTATTTTCACACTATACGGCCATTTAATATCAACAAACGAACGACATATTAGAAAGGGGTATTATCGTTTTTAAACTAGTGATGTAAATAATATGGGCGCCAAAATCTAATATTTAAAATTAATTTAAAAGAAAGAAAAATAAAAACAAGAAAAATATTTTTTTTATGCACAGTTTATATCAATTTTACGATTAAAAGTTTTAAATCTATTCTAATAAAGATTTCATAACTAAGGTACGTTCTTATTAAAATTCATTGATTAATTTATTACTCTGTTAACCAATGCCGATTGTCCTCGCATTATTTACATTATCTTTTGGTAATATCGATATAAATGACCGAATTAGTAGTCTTATATTATTAATTATTTAGATTAGTTTCAATATATTTAAATTTAGACGAGTGAAATACCCTGCCTGCTACTTAAGGCACTCAATAAGCTTATGGCAACCATTGCCTAACAATATATTTAACCTAAATTTCATTATTATATCTAATCCAAAACAGTAAACTCCCTCTTTCTCTATTTCATAAATTTAAAGATATAAAAGTTTTACTTTTTTGGACTTACAAATACTAACCAAATACTAAAAGGACAGAAACCACACACTCTTTAGAAATGCTTTTAAATTTTTATATTTTTATTCTTTTACTTCTATGCAACATCCCTCCTCCTAAAATAAAATAATCATCCTTAATATATAAAAAACCTTTTGTATACTACTACAATATAATATTTTTTTAGGAACTAATATGTTTCTACTATACTTATATAATATATTTTATTATATGTATTAATGGGTCGAGTAAATATATTACATGACATGACAATTTAAATGTTCATGTTTTGCATTTAATCAGCTCAAGTATCCATTTTGTCAATTCATCTGACTATTCAGATGATGACTCTCCATTTAATGAAAAATTATTTAGTTCAGTTAAGTTCTTAGTTAATGGCTTTCCGAGCGAACCAGTTGAGCTCTAATCACGTCGCCAATATCACGTTGAATGGAAAACATACGAAGGAAATTGTACGTTCGTTTTTAGACATTAGTACAATGTCTTAAAACAATATCTACAATGTCTAGTTTGTCATTTCATGGAGAAATGGGAAGTACTTAGAAAAAGAAGAAGGGAAGGGAGGGTTGATTAAAGAGTGAGAGTTAAATAGCTTACCACTCTTATACAATACGATAACTTTTTTAAATTTAAACGAAAAAAGTGGAAACATTTCAGTTAACATAATTTACCTGCATAAAGGATATTACGAATATTAAGTAAAAGCGCTACATCGTTATTTAACACAAGTATAATATTTATCCCACAAACTGGGTAAAATTAAATACATCAGCAAAACTAAACTTACAATTTTGTGATATTATATTATGCTTACCCATTGACAACTATAAGTTACCTTTACCTTAGAAACGAATTACCCTACTAAGAGGAGTTAAAGGTAAAGATTTATTGCATATTCTGCCAGATTATTATAATAAATAATCATAAGTAATAGTTAAAAAAAAGAAAAAAATGTTTAGAGAAAACGTGTATTTACTACTAATACGAAGAAATGATACAAGGGTTGTCCCTCTCCCTCTTCCAAGTAGGTAGCTAATAAGTAGTTGTCTACTTATTAGCTACCTACTTGGAAGAGGGAGAGGAGAGTTTTACTACTAGTTATATAAAAATGTGTTCCATTAAATAAATGTAACTATTTTTTTTTTAAATTAGTCTACGACCAATATTATACAAGGTGCACTTTTACTTGAAAGACCAGGTTATACAATCTGTTCCTTTTAATTGAAGGACGTCCTATTTTATTTGGAAGAGGGATGGAAATACAGTATGACGCATCCAACATAGCGTAGGGTGCTATCGCAACGCGTGCTATTCTATTATCCACCTACTTAGGCGATATCCACTCGGAAAAGAGTTACATAAATTATTCTACATAAAGGGGTGTAAACTACCATTGTAAGGAGTGTAACATTTATCATTTACCTACCTACCTACTAACCTACTAAGAGATGCTTGGAAGAGGTGTAGGGCAAGAGATATATGCATGTGTTATATTATACAGTATTCTATTACACAAGTTCGATATTATATAGAAAGATGTCTGTATCATTCAACATGCAGTGGGTGTAACATTTACTCGAAACACCAACATAATATACTGGCTGTTCCTTTAAGTAAAAACATGTCCTACTACTATGCCACACACAGAGTGTAGTATTTACTTGGAAAATGAGTAAGATATACAGGCTGCTCCATGAATTAGTAAGATTACCATGTCCAGTTTACTTGGAAGAGGGGTAGTAGTAGAGCACGGCGCAGCCGGGCAGCTGCCAGCGCGAGGCGTGCAGCTCGATGAGCTGCAGCAGCGTGCGGCGGATGGAGGGCGCGGCGGCGCTGTTGATGAAGGCGTCGCGCACCGCCGACAGCAGGCGCTCCAGGTCGCCCGGCAGCTGCGTCTCCAGGTCGCGCCCGATGTACGTCAGCACGAAGAACAGGTTCTCCGTCTGCAAGCGGGGCGCGGGTCAGTGGCTGCGCGCGCGTGCGGGCGGGGGCACGTGCGCGCGCATACTCACGTCGCTGGGCGAGGGCACGGGCTGGCGGATGCAGTCCTCGCAGCACTTGCAGATGAGCGCCAGCAGCACGTGGCCGGGCGCGTGGCCGGCCGCGCCGGTGCCGCGCCGCTGGATGGCGCGCCGCCGCAGCTGGCAGTACATCTCCAGCAGGAACGACAGGAACGCCATGAGGCGCGGCCGCCCGCCGCCCACCAGCGCGCCCAGCAGCTGCGAGGGAGGAATAGTCAGCATATTATATACTTCTGCAACTCATAAAGAAGGTAGGTAATAGCAATAGTCCACTGGAGTACCTTGTCCCGGTCGTGGTACCACTGCTGGCAGGTGTTGAGCAGGCTCTCGAGGAAGGTCTCGGTCTGCTCGCGCTCCACGACGGCGATGCAGCGGCGCGCGGCCGGCAGCGCGTAGCGCGGGGACTCCACGGCGCGCGCCACCAGGTGCCCCACCGCGTCCATCAGCGTGCGCGCCGGCACCGCGTTCGGGTCTGCAAGTACCGTTTGTTCTACCATTATAGAGAAGCCCACATAACAAACAAATATTCAAACCTTCTACCTATATTATGAAAATAAATCGACACGGATGGAGAAGCCATAGGCAAATATTGACTGCTGGGTCTGTAGTCCGCCGGGCCTTACTACCGAAAATTTTCTTATAGATATGACGTTTACACATCTTTTATTTTTTTATATTGGTTTATTGATTATACATAAATTGTATGTATATTATGGTATTTTGTACGGGAAAGACAAGGCAACCCAGCGTGTAGGTCACCTGATGTTAAGTGATAACCGCCACTCCCGACTCCGTGTACCAGAAGACTACAGGTAGGTTGTCGGCCATTAAGATGGAGATAGATGAACTTTTTAAAGGTATCCGGAAACGCTACTGTAGGTAGGCTATTCCACATTTGTGTGGCGTGTGGAAGGTAGTTCCTACAAAACTGTACAGTAGTGGAGTGCCACGTATCCAGATGGTGAGAATGGTATTTGAACTTGTAACTTATTTTCCAATTAAAAAATGCAGCAGCAGGTACCAGTCAAACAGTCCCACAGAAAACTGCCCCATAATAAATGCAGCAGAAAACGCACAGCGAGGAGATCTGTCTCGTGGTAACAAATGGAGTTCTTTTTGTGGTTAAGGCACAAATTTAGGTGTTTTGACTGTGGAATTGAAACAAATTCTTTTCACCCCATAAGGATATTCCATTATTCCCATTCCCGAGGGATGCCTCAACAAGTGACACCGGGTTTATTTTGACTTTGGTCCAATATGCTATTGCGTGCATAACAATAAATGTTACTTGTTTCCACTATCTTAATTTCATTGATATGCAAAAGAAACAGCTAAGACACATCATCATCACATCACGCAGCCTTGGGGGATGTCAGCGTTCACGGTCATGTGTTTAGAGAAGAAAACTATCCAGAGAGGAAGCTAGCGATCCACTTGCAGAAATTCTCGGGAAGCCATTATGATTTATTGTGCCAGCCATTATGTCTCAAATTGTGATATGAATTTTGTAAAGCTAGGCGATTGTTTTTGTTTGCCAGTGCGCTCACTTTATACATTCATACCGCAAAACTTGACAGACAGTTTTATATAAGGAAAACTTCCTATAGCTACACCCCTCCGGTACGCGTTGCTCTGTGCATTGCAAAAATTTGCTTTCTTATCATAAAATATTGATAAGCAAAATGTTCCAATACAGGATAGTATTATGGAGGCCAGTCGTGGCGCAGGGGCACAAAGTGTGACTGTAAACGCGACAGGTTGTGGGTTTGATTTCCACTCGAGGATATTAAAAATTTTCATTTCTTCGTTCTGGTGTCTAGGTAAAGCGCGGCGTTAAGTTCCATCACTCAACACGCAATGCCTGCAAAAAATGAGGGACGAAGTGTTTTAGCACTAAGTTCCCTCTGCTCACTCTGCTGCGTGCGAGATACAGCGTGATGCTAATTCAATATATTATAAAATGTATATAATTACAATGTCTATGCATATGGGTTACATGTATATTGTATATAATATTAAAGAAAATTGAGAAACATACTACACTAGTTTTCTATAATTAGAAAGTAATATAATACTTGTAAGTACTACATGTAATTCAGGATTATTATAAAGGTAAGGTAGAGATAGACTCTACCTTCATAAATTACTCAAAAATATTTAAAATTTTTAATGTTTTGTAGTACTTTTTTAAATAATTACCCTCATTATATTTTTTTGACATACAACATATTTAAATTCCATATGTAATAGTAATCCCAGCAAAATTAAAAAAAATTCTCATCAATGTATCAAGAGGAAAGGTATATACATATGTAAAAAAAAAAATTAAATTAAATTAGCTTCACGCTGTAATCCCGCACACAGCAGGGTAGGCAGAGGGAACCTAGTGTTAAGACACTCCGTTCCCCACTTTCTGCCGAATTCTGGAGGCATTGCGTGTTGAGTGGCAGAACTCAACGCCGCGCTTAACCTCGACACCAGAGCGAAGAAATGGAAATATAAATTTAAGTAAATATTTCATCTCCTCGAGTGGGGATCGAACCCACAACCAGTCGGTTTTGCAGTCACACCTCGTGCCGCTGCGCCACGACCGGCCTCAGTATATACATATGTACAAGGAAAATATGGCTACAGAAATAAAGTTTACAGCAATTGCCAATAAGCTAAATTGTAAAAAATTACAAATTTAAATAAAATTATGAAATTCAAGAGGTTTCTTATAAATTAACATGCACAATATATAAATCATATAACATAATGCGGTAAACATCAGACAATTTTCAAGTAACAGATAAATTTAATTTAAAAAATCCCTAAATAACCAAGCATCACGTACTTTACCGCAACATGTCACAGACCAAAAAAATACAAGCAAATATATTCACATCGCTAGTCTACAATCTAAAACCGTTACCATACCGATAAACACCAACCACATCCCTCAAGTGCTGGAGATGAAAAAAAAAATTAGTCTACACACCATTTGTCTCACCTTCCAGTGCCTTGTCTATACACTCTTGTATTTCTGGGGGGAAGTTGCCCAGATCCCCCGCATCAGCCGCTAGGCCCAGGGCCGCCATACCGCTGGCTAAGGCATCTGCCGAAGTTAGAGATTTGGATCTCTTTAGGCCCGGGGTAAAGGATTGCGGTCTGATACTCTTGCCGTTGCCATTGGTTAAGGAAGAAGGAGGTGATTTCTTTTTCTCTGATATTATTTGTTGGGGCTGGAGCTTGAAGGTTACGCGAGGTCCGACCTGAAATTTGAGATAAGATTTTATTAGTGATATTTCATTTAATATAAAAAAATAAATGTTAAAAGTTTCTTAAAGTACCTATGTATATGTAAAAATGTATTATAATTAGCTGGGGAGGTCATTGAAGAAATAATAGAACACAGAATTTAGCTACTTTTATCTTGGTGTATCCCTTAGTCAAATTTATTAGACAATATTTTACATTTGTCATTTAAAAATGTGAGTTAATAACACACATTTTAACCTATTTTGCTTAGGAAGAAATTTTCTATTAAATAACATATTCACATTTACTGTAGCGTAGAATCAGTAAGACAATACATACAATGGACACTTTACATCTTTGGTATACTTTATGAAAAATGTGAATTATAATATCGAATGACCGATGGATATAATTAAGCCCGCGTTTCTTTATACCACAGTAAAGAAAAATGATAATAAATTCAATCCATTCATCATTATTTAAAAGAAAAAATATATATCTTAAATTTAACTTATTAAATAGAGGAAGAGGCCGTCGTGGTGCAGGGGCATACGCGTGTGACTGTAACACCCAATGCCTCAAAAATTCGGTGGTGCATGAGGAACGGAGTGTCTTAATACCAGGTTCCCTCTGTCTACCCTGCCATGTGTGGGATATAGCGTGAAGCTAAAAAATCAAAAACTTATTAAATGTGTGAAATTTCTTTTTAAGCAGCGTATGTGTCGAACATAACAGCGCGTCAGATTAAAAAATGTCGCCGTTTAGTAACGCATCCTTCCAATGTTCAGGCGGATTGCAATCTGACTAACAAGTGTATCCAATATACGTACGGTGGGCACGTTCCCGCTGGAGGCGCTGGTGAGCAGCGCGTGCGGCGGCATGACGGGGCGGTAGTGCGGCGGCACCTGCGCGTGCAGCACCGCCGAGCGCGAGTGCTGCAGCCCCACGCTCGTCAACCCCACGCCCACGGATGACCTGCAAACAGTGTTGAGTGATACAACTCTACGTCATGTACTTTTTAATTGAATTGACAAATAAAAAAATATAAATATTACCCTTGAAAATAAATTATAATAAATAGAATTCTAAAACATTAACGACAGTTAGAATAGATACATGAAATTGTGACCACTATGATGTACCTATAGTAGTACCGAGTAGTGTTTGAGATTATTTAAGTTACATTAATATTACATAAATATAATCCAGTAACGATTACTTACAATTTAATTAACTACCTATTTGATTGTTGACATTGTGTCGAATGTTTGATAATGAAAAGATATTTTTAACGATTGCATCACAAAGTTTGGTAAAAAGCGCTTATGGGTAGTTCTACAAATTAAGGAATATTGTGCGGCTCGGCCGAAATATATGTGACAAATTGTTTTAAACTCATTTATTTCCTTTGAGTACTATTATTTACAACTGTTTTTAGTTGCTCACTAAAAATAATAAATATTTACAATTATTTTCTGAACGAAATTACTGTTCAAAGTGCAAAATTCTCATTCTTCTTCTCTTCTGATATATTTACAATTTTATCTTACTAGGGAGAATAAAATAGTAATAAAATTTCTCAAAAGTTTTTACAAAATCGTCTTTACATTTTGTCCCCACCATTTCATATCAGGATCCTGTTCAATGTTAAATCAATGAATATCCGATATTCTATTTGTTGTACGCTATTGCCGTTCAGTCGAGGGAATCCTACCACGAAAGAGATAAAGAATATCTTTTATCTATACGCATCTAGCGCGTTCTTTAGCCAGCACGCGTCAGTCAGCAAGAGAAGTAGCGTTAAAATCAGTCAAGCTCACAGTATCCTGGTAAGCATTTTTTTATGAAATAAAGAAATCATATGTGTAATTATAGCGTTTTAGTGCGTAATTTGATAACACGGAGGCTTAGTAAGGCGTAATTTTGGTTGAATGTTAGAATTCACGTGTTTTTTTTTTAATATTAGGCAAAAATTCTCAGGAACCTGGTCTCAGGGTCCTGTCTAATTGATAACCAAAGGAGCCCCAGATGGCGTAAGCGTCGTATGCAAAAGAACTGCAAATGTTGTCAAAGCATGTGGAGTTGATGTTACTAACCTGACTGAGTTTTGTGGTGTCATTGTTATGGTGTGGCAATTTTTATTGTGTCTACAATTGAAATTGAAAAAATGAAAATATTCGTTACGAATGATCAACAGACTTTAATTGCTTTTAATGGTACTCTCAAAGTCCACCAAGTACAAAGTAGTGCCTCTATGCCACAAAAGCTACAAATGAAATCCCTCAGCTGTTTTTGCAACGATGGTATTATGAGTTCACATTGCCGTATGGGTCTGCTAGAATATCCTGCAAAATCAAGGCAAATTTTTGATGACGTCTATGAAAGGGAGGTTTCACAGCAGATTGAAAGTACAAGTCCGTATATTATCAACATAATTACAAAAAACTCAACCGATCAGCGTGATGATATAATTGTTGCAAGTGATCTTACGTTAAATTTGGAAAATCCAGAGGTTTTAGCTACCATGCCTTTTGCAAATTGACCCTACTATCCTTTTCCCAGATCTATCACAAGAGACATTAATACAATAAAAAGATGATAGAAATGTAAAAAAACAAAAGAGATTAAAAGAGATTTTACATTCTGTGATTTAGAATAACCTTAATAAAAATAATGCTCAATGATCATTTGATGAGTAATTTCCTGTTCAAAACTGTTTAGGTGTAAGTATCCAAGCCATGTTTAAAGTAAAATTTTATTAGTTACTTACAAATTCATATGAAGAAGCAAATATAATAAATAAATGTTGATTTAAATATTTTTTTGTAGTTTCTCTTGGTTTCCTGATGACATACTCAGTTTCCTGTGCTTTGATTTTCTTTAAACGGCCATAAATCTAAAACTATCAAATATTTTGACTGTTTCGCTTAGTATATACTAAAGGACGTTGCACTCTTGTTATTAGAATAAATTCCGCGACTAAATTATAAAAAAAATGTTAGACCGAAAACAGATCCATTTTCGTCCTTACTTAGTAGAACTACCCTTATATAAGTGACACATATATTATTCAATTGGATGTTTTAATAAAATAAAATTATAACTTAATCTATTATAACTTGGAACAGCACAAAGCCAATTACGTTCAATGCTACTTTTTTACAAAAATATTTTATGATTTTACCAGAGAAAAGGAAAAACCTTTCATGAATATCAAGTGCAATTTTTCTATTTGCAAGCATTTAATAGGAACCATGTAAGTAAATAATAAATAATTATTATTTACGTAAACCCCCATGTAAGTAAATAATAAATAATTATTATTTACGTAAACCCATAAAAAGAATAAAAGCTTATATTACATGAATACAGACTATTTTCAAATTAAAAATATAAAGATCATTAAGTAACACTACATTTTCTGGACAAGTGGAGAAATTTCTACTAAATTACTACACCTAATAAATGAGCCTTCTAAAGTAAGCAGTATTTGTTGTTCCTTAGAAATACATTTTTTTAGGATTTATATTCACACTTTTCCTGCCTGTATCAAAGTTAACATAATGTTAAAACACTTTATTTTCATGAAATAGAGTTTGTCGACATTTTTTTCAAATATTCTTTGCTGATTGTGGACACCACCTAGATACATGAACAATTATGCCAGTAATTCTAAATGTCTATTTAATATTTACTATTTATGTTACAATATATTAGCGTCCAGTAATCAGTTGTCACTTAACACGCAAATCCTCAAATGGAGAATAGAGTCAAAGCCAAACAATTTTATTCAAAATAAGAAGTTACGTGCTTCATTTTGAACGACAAATATGTTACCACTTCAGTAAAGTTAATGCCCCAAACCTGAGAAAGTTCGGCGCAAGAAAATTAGAGGATTTTTTTAAATCATTCAATATATAGAAATATATATTTAATTATTTGTAACAATGATACCTTTAAAAAAGGCTCGAGCGGGCATTTTATTTCCAAGGCAGGAGTTTTAATAGGTTTCTTAAAAATGATTACTTTTCTTGGAAAGTACATCAATTTTGCGTCACACAAATCTTACAAAAAAATCTTTTATTTTTCAAATATTTTTAATTTGATATCAAAATAATAAAAACCAACACAGAATGTGAGCTAGCAACAAGTTTCTATTATATATTACGTGACAGGTAGATTCACTAATTAACAATTATGTTTACCAGTTCTCACGCTCGACGTTTCTCTCGCCCGAGACAGCCAACATTGAATGTTATCTAGGATTAATGAACGTGATAACAATTATTTATTTCAGTCATTTCATTTCAGAGGCCGGGCGTGGCGCAGCGGCACGAGGTGTGACTGCAAAATCGACTGGTTGTGGGTTCGATCCCCACTCGAGGAGATGAAATATTTACTTAAATTTATATTTCCATTTCTTCGCTCTGGTGTCGAGGTTAAGCGCGGCGTTGAGTTCTGCCACTCAACACGCAATGCCTCCAGAATTCGGCAGAAAGTGGGGAACGGAGTGTCTTAACACTAGGTTCCCTCTGCCTACCCTGCTGTGTGCGGGATACAGCGTGAAGCTGATTTAATTTAATTTTTTTTATTTCATTTCAGATATTTTGTTCAAATTGTATTTTTCATTTCTTTTTCCACTTCATTCGTCAATAATTTAGAATTGAGTAAATCCAACGTCTTTACCACGAAAGCCACGATATGTCCATGATCATGATTTATTTTTGAACAAGATAGATTCTAGCGATGAATTTACCAATTTAAAGAATTTCGTAAAGTAGGTAACAAGGGAATCATGTATTTTTAATACATAAAGGGGCAAACGAGCCGAAGGACCGCCTGATGTGAAGCAGAACATTTGCCTATGAACATCTATAACCTGGGAGCTAACGTGTCTGTATGCCTAATGCTCGAAATCTATTAAATCATAGCGCTCAGGAAACACTTCAGAAGAACTTCGAAGACCATTCTATGGCTTACGAGTTTTATTACCTTTTATTTGGTCAGAAATGTACGTAAACTAATTAGCCTACCATGTAAGTTACGGCAGAGTGCTATATAGCAAACATGACGCGGGGCGGTCACGCTTGCCAACTGCTTGCAAGCTTATTATTCATTTGTCAGCGTCAATACATTTCATATGGCGAACAATAGTCTGTGGACACTTGCGCTATCGGTGACATTTAAATATCAAATATAGAGACATTAGACACTATATATAAAGTGGGTAGATTAAATTCAATCACTGCGTCTTCTTCATCATAGAAGGAATCTCTCGGTGATTCATCACTCCAATAAAACTTTCAATATATATTTTGTGGACATCTATATTTTTATACAATTAATAATTCTTTACTTTATTGATACTGAGTTTTATTTAATAAATTATACTTACACAGTATAAGTGGTATTTAGGAATAACAAGACATAGTATGGATACATGGCAACTTGGACTATTTTGCGCAGAACAAAAGCGTCCAAATGCAAATTGAATGAAGAAAAATCTATTTAAGAATAAAGAATGAACTCGTATATGGTTTCTTTATCATTGGATAGTATTAGTAGTATTAAGTATCATGTATGTAGAATCCAAACTTAAAACGTAAAATCTTGTAATGTTTAACAATAAAAAATCCATTACTTATAATCAATTTCTTTTCTATGTTTTTTATATATTTTTTTTCTCAAATGGGCAGAGGGGTCCCAATGACATTTCGTTCACACAAGGACACGCTTTGCCTACCAGACCGGAGAAATGAAAATATTAACGACGGCCTCATTCACCAATCAATATAGTAACAGAATCCAGAGCAAATGTATATAGTAGACAATATTTTTAAATATTATAGTGTCCCAAGGATCACAATTGATTGCCCAAACATAATAACATGGTTAATTGAATTTTTAAGTATGCTCATCACAATCGATTTTCCGTTTAAGGGCATCGAGTCGTGCGTAAGCGACTCTATGCGGGTAGAGTTCATGTAAATGATATTCGGAAGCGTAGAATTCAACCATGACGAAACAAATCGTGTGTACTGCAGGTACCTACTGCGTAATATACCAAATAACATTCTGTATAATTTTAATTTTAAAAGTATTATACTTTGAGGTGAAATTATGATCCCCGTACACGATGTTGAATTCAAATATATGTATAATATTATAAGATATTTAGCACTGCGTTTAAATTACAATCTATTTTCTGTAATATGATTAACAATTATTTTAACGTATTGACGTTTTTATTCAAATAAAGTTCGTCGTTGAGGTATGTTACTTACAAATAATTTTTGATTATAAGTGACTATGGATTTTGTTTTGCAACAAATTACAAGTCAAGAGAGTCAACTTTCTCAAAAACTATTTAGAAACCATTTAGAAACTTTATTAAAAAGTTGATGTAGCAAAAGTAAATATTTATGTGGATTATGGGGGAAGAGCAAAGAGAACCTATTTCAAACTCTATTCTCCATTTTACATTAATTTAAATTTATTGCTTTAAATTCAATTTATTAAATGCGTTGACCTTAGTGTCGCTGTGCAATACTTGTTGAATTGGTGAGGTGTGAAATGAGCACAAGTGGCTTGTCCTGTTCGCGGTTCTCTGTTGATACATAATACTGACCAACTTGTGTACCACATATGTACCTTTTTGTTTACTTTTGTTGCAAAAATAATTTTAATTTAATAAAAATCCATGCAGTACTAATAAGTTTGTGTCACAATTTTTGTTAATCAAAATTAAAATTCATATTATTTCCAGTTTGGTTGAATTTCCATACGAGCTTGTAGGTTATAGTTTAACAACTTATTAGGGCAAAGTGAAAATATTTATAATAAATGGCTAAGGAAAAGTATTATGTGATTAAAATGAATATATTAAGAATTGTAGCATTTTTGTAAAACATATAACAACGCAGTCGAGTCGCTTACTTTTGTTATGAGATTTTAAGAAAAATACATGATGTGCAAAATAAAAACAATAGGAATTGTTTAGTATACGAGCAGTTCATCCACCTCTTGAACGAATAAAACGGAGGACGCTTACTACATTAAACAAAATTCAAAGAGCTAACAAAAAAAAACATTTTATTTAGGTAGCATATTGGAAGACTTCCAGCAACTCTAGCCCACAATGTAGAAACGACTATCGACTTATAGGCGGATTATTGCAGGAAATCGGCAAAGTCCGCAATCCGTATGAATGCCAAATCAAAATGCGTCGAAAACTCAAGTTGCTCCATTTCGAGATTCAAGGTTTTGTAAATAATACTGGCGCTAAGTGAGGTCTTCAAATAGGTTTCACTAATAAAACAAAAAATGTATTTTAGTTACATTTTCTCGACAATTAAATATTAAATAATGAACTTGTAATTACTATGGTGAAATAATTATAATATATAAATAAATATAATGTATCTAAGGTGCATTATATAACATTATATAGTTACATTCAAAGTAAATTGCACCTAAGACCTAACCAAGGGTATACAATACCTACGCACATTGTAAGCATTACCTGTATGTAACGATCTAATTACTTCAAACTGAACTGAGTCAACTAACATGTGAGGTGTATGTGTAAATTACCGGCTGACTGATTTTAAAGAATACAATAGAATATAATAGACATTTATTATAGAGTACACAACGTTTACTCTATAATAAATGTCTATTTGTGCTATAACAGATTTGTTCAGCATAGATTTAAGCCTTCTAAATCTGTTTTTTGATATTGTTATATACATTTTTATGCCATTCGAAGGTGTAAAAAATACAAAATTTACTTTTATTTCATATAGTAGAAAATACAAATCAATTTTCGAAATTGAAAATGATACTGATAATTTGCTTAATAGATTATTAGCATGACTACATTCAAAGCCGACGTGAAACGATCGAAAGATATGTGAAACGTATCGACTGAACAAATTCATACGACGGTTGCAAAGATTGCTCTTCAAGAAGACAAAAACACAAAGGCCTCTAACAGCCTCTCTTAAAAACAACAAATACATGGGTATACAAAATTTTTAATTATGCAAACTGTAATGGTATCAAAAGCCAAATCTCTCGAGGAATGTTAAACGCTTCCTAAGATTAACAAATTGGTCAATTTTCCTAATCATACAAACATTTATCGTCTGGAGCTGAATGAATCACTTGATGACGTGACGCGGGATGGTGGGCGGATGAGTGAGGTGGACATCAACCGCGTAATACGCTAAAGTGGATAAAGACGACATTTAAAAAAAAAGTAAGATTTTGAAAACGTAAATAAGAAAACATATAAAAGTCTCTAATTAATTTGGTAATGAAAAGAAGAAGTGAATACGTGACGAAAAATTGAGAACTTCTTTTAGTTTTAATAATTTTAAAACTTTAAAACATGGAGATAAAACTTTTGAATCTTTGACTTAATTTTTAATATCATCAATACACGTCTTTTATAACACAATATTTGTTTAGAGTTACTCTCAAAATGTTAATAATATATTTCATTTACGAATACTAAAAATATATAACACTAGAACAGCTTAATTTATTTAATTGTAGACACTATTATTAACGGCATGAGAAAATTTGTAAAGCGGCAACACTGAGTCATGTTTATAAACGGAAAAATATAGGTACATCCATCACGGTGGCCGACCTTGGTTTTTTAACGACAGCTCTAATAATGACAATAGTAATGAATGCTTAGCCATTTGTGGTTCTAGACCATTTTAGAGCTCGGAGGATAATTGACTGGTGTTGAATATACCACAACAATATAAATATAAAAATAAATTGTAGTATTCGAAGCTTCTTGTTTTGTAGTAAAAATAAAGAATGAGATCTCTAAGTCATCTCGACAGTAGTCAAGTATTGAAACGTTTTACATTGCATTTACAGACTACTAATAACTTTACAGAGATATCCTTAATGCATTATTAAATATGCATTACTTTAACTAAACTAATATTTACTTAAAATGCTATAATATTAAAAATAAAATAAAAACATGTAAATGGATTCTTTTTATAGGTAACAAAGAAAAACCACGAGTTCAACACACTCGTTGTGAACCTAAATAAATTAATGACAGGAAAAGGAAACGGCCATTATTAAAATGTTGCCAGTGGAATGCATTATTGTGTGTACCTACAATATGTTGATTACAATAAAAATATTTTCAATGTTTACTTTTCTCTCAGATTAGAAGGGTCGACAGTAGAAACCTAGTTCAGACATTCCAGAAGTTAATACCTTCCGTTCTCCATGCACTGCCCTTGAGACTTTGCATATGGTTGGTGGAACGACAAATAACGATAACAATTACTTATTTTAAATTCAATTTACTTACAATCAATTACTCACTCAACACGCAATGCCTCCAGAATTCGGCAGAAAGTCTTAACACTAGGTTCCCTCTGCCTACCCTGCAGTGTGCAGGATACAGCGTGAAGCTGATTTAATTTTTTAATTTAATTTACTCACATATCCGAAGTTGAATATCTCCCACGGACCATTGTAGAGGCATCCACAAAACAAACCAGAACTCAAAAACACTTCACCTGTATCACTATTTGCACGGGGCTTAGATAAAAAACGTTTGTTTATTTATCATTATATTTTATGACACTGGCAATTGCCTTGTAAATTGCTGTGTAAATTAATAATATCTATCTAAAACCGTGTTACGTTTTACACAATATAACACAAAATTAATAGAGCAACACTTAGAACTAACTAATATCGATATTATTATAAATTAAGTTTATATTTCGCGGGTCAGAGTGTTTCGTTCGAGTGCGTTCGCGTTTATTTCGTGTTTGTGGGCGGGCGTGCTCACGTCACCGCGACCGAGAGCAGAGTGATAACAATTGATACTACGCACCAGCAGGCTGCACGCCCAGCGGCCAGCGTCGACGGAAATCGCGTAAACTATCTCCCGACATTTTTGCTACACTTGGAGTAGAGCCAACGGCGTGGATTTGATAGTCCTTGCTTTTGAATCGTGAATGTATTTAGATTCAATTTATTGAAGCTTGTGATTATTATTGACTGTCTTGCCAGTATAGAAAAAGTGCCAATATTTCTATATCGGCAATACTTAATTTGATCTTCTTGAATTATAGATTTTTCATGTACCTTACGTGTCTTCCACATGTTGAATTTATAAGCATAGACTTAATGGCTAACCTCTTTGTTCTATTTTTGTCTGACATCATTTTTGTGTTGAATGACTAAAACTCAAAATAATAAAACTTCCTGATTTTATTAAATTATCTAAAGAAGACAATCCTCTTATTAGTGTCAAGGTTGTAGAGACCAATTTAGGATAGTTCTGAAGCACGATTAGCATTGGTCTGCCTACCTAATTACGGAATTTTCACTCGTCCAAAAATATTACATCACTAGCGATTTGTTTTCATACAACATAATGTTCGTACGTTCTAGGGCTGTGTGCTAGATTGATCGTTGCCAAATCTCTGTTTCAGTTAATACGACAGGTCATGAAGTAATATTTAGGGCAAAAATAAAACATACTGCTAATTTTAGTGATGAAAATGATAACGCTTTTATAATACAAGTAGAGCTGAGAGCGAATAAAGCGTTTCCCATTCAGACACTCTCAGAAAGTAAAGAATACATAATATAATACGTAGTGACTACGTAGTCTCTTTCCTTCTCTCCTTTATTTATTTACCATTTTCAAAGAAATCAAAAAAAAAAATTACGCACATATTGGTAGATCTTAACATGAAAGGTCTCAAAAATCGTGGGAAAAGTAAAGAATGTCTAACTCTATATTCTACTAATGTTTACTCTGCTATCAGCAAGAAATTCGTACTTGCACATATTTTTTATTAAATTAGCAAAAACATCTATCGAATCAAGAGGAACTTGACATTCAGCATGCTATTAGCCTCGCCCTAGGAGACGCCCAATTGCCGATTTAAATTAGTTAATCGCTTATAAAGCGCTACAGTACCCGATGTTTATGTATATAGTCGAACATGAATATTACGCCTATAATGTAAGTGATATATTTTTTTATCAGCTTCACGCTGTATCCCGCACACAGCAGGGTAGGCTGAGGGATTGTTAGTGCCGTACAAATCACATTTTTTTTGTTTCACGCTGTATGCCGCATATAGCAGGGTAGGCGTAGGGAATCTCAGAATCTCAGTGAAAATAATCAGAGACTCAGTGTTAGCACTCTCGGTACCACGTTCTACTTAATTTTCGAAACATTGAGTGGCGACGCCGCGCTAAGTCGCGTTACCAGAGTGATCTATAACGAACGAATATTACTAATTATATATTAATTTATATATATATATATATATATATATATATATATATATATATATATATATATATATATATATATATTAAAATAAAATGTATACTTGTCAATTTAGCACATTTTCTATACATATTTATAAAAAAAATATTGACATTTCTGGGGAAACAATGGAAATAAATATATCTTTAACCTTTATATTAAGACAATCTATATTTGATTCTCAATAAAATATTTTGTTGATCGTCCTATAATGTTATAAACATCATCCAAATACTCAACCCTATTGTTAGCCGATACAATAGGCGATTACTTTGTGAAATAATAAATAATTACACAGTATATTAGGCATCTTTTCATTCATTATAATATCTTCGTTAACAATCTTGACAGTGTGAAACTGTATTGCGTTGACATTGTCACGGTCGGTCTTCCTTCCGGAAGTAATGTATGAAAGTAATATATAAATAAGTAACTATTAATCAGATCCGTCGTCCATTTATTGATGTTTTTCTGATCGTTATAATAACACAATTTAAGATACATAACTCTAGTCAGCACAAAAAAAGTGTAACGTCATATTTACCATTATTACCATTTAACTCTTAATTGGGTCTACAGCAAAAATTCCAAAACAATTTATTTACCTCTACAAATATTTTCGCTATTATAAAAACCAAAATATAAACTTACCTATTATGCAGATCAGACGGCTTGGCCATGGTGAACTCCTTGGCGTGCACATTCAGCTTGTTGGTTGACGACGGCGTAGTGGGTGTGGTCGCGCCCGAGCTCGCCACACCGTCTGTGCGGACACCTGGTGGTCAACGGTGGTCGTCAAGAGAAGAGATGATAGGAAAGGTTAGAATGGATATTAGCTACATGCAAGAATCTGAAACGTGACTCGTGATTGAAGTGACGAAAATGAAGACACGGTGATGTAAAAAGTGCATCAGTGACAGAGTTCAGAGTAGAATGATGAAAACATATTGTTAAACATTGGCCTAAATATTATTATGCTTGGTTTGAGCGATGGTTCAAAAAAATGTAGGTTAAAGTATGTTGAAATACCTCCCGATACATCTGCAGGTACTGTGATACTCTATTCAATTCCGACAATGAGTAAAAAAGCTTTTGTGTAATGATCATTCGCTTTTGTTAACTGGTTTAGATAATTTGTATGAAATGCAAAAATAATGATATAAAAAGCGACAAGTCTTGTTTAAAAATTTCATGACGTGGAACAACGTTTTTGTGATTCAACATTTGAAAAAACAGCATAGAAAATGATTAAAACAGTGTTGTTCATAGTTTTACACAAAAGTTAAAACGAGTAGACTGACGTGAAACCTTATATTTATACATCGTATATAAATAGTTCACGAAAAACGAACAATATGTGTTATTAAATATAAAAAAGAGTTACCTATTGATGATCAAAGTTTTCAAATAATGATCACACCAAATAAATACTTGTCAATATGAAACATTAAGATGTTATCTTATTTTTATGAAGATCTCTATTGAGATGTTATATTACTTCTAAAATTACTAATTTTTCATAATATTTTCTATAACTTTCATAAGGAAGACTTTAGGAAGATCATCGCACCGGCAACTCAATTCCATTTGCGTGATTCTTTTCGTTGCGGTCAAATGAACAAACTTTCAACAGAGATTTACAGCTAGCCGGTTGCTTAGCCTCGATGCGGGACGTCTGCGATGAGTCTAGACTCTTGTAACGAAAAATACTAATATTATTTTATAAGAAATCTGGTTCTTGTATCGGTTTTACTATCGATTTGAGTTTAGGTTTGTTTACCTACTTTCCATGGACAACTGTATATATATATCAATGATTTATATTATTCTATTACTTTTTAAATAATGTTCTTAATTAAGATTTTGATAACAAAAAAAATCTCTACACCTAAATTCAGATTGCAGTGATACTATTATAATATTGAAATTATTATAAGAGCCTGAACGACATTTTTTATACTATTAGACTCTTTCTTTGTTCGGCTTAAGGACAGACAAACCTGAAGCATCAGATACTTGAGTAGTCGTCGCCTCAGGTGCGGTCGCTTGGGTTACGAGAGTTACGGGTATCGCAGCCACAGTAACCGGCACTTGAGTTACAGGTGATGCCATTGGTTGCGTCACAGTTTGTTTCACTATGCACCGCGACATTTTGTCATCACATTTATAATTATATTTGTATTTATATTGTAACACATAAAATATCTTTTCACCGAACGCGACACGAACGCCACAACAAACATCAGACTGTCGACCCGTTCCAAATATGATGTTTTGTTTATTTTTAATTTTGGCGCCAATTTCACGTAGTGACGCTCGCCAGCCAGCACTTCCCGAAGCGAATTGATAAATCGGAAAGGAGAATCGATTTTATCTCCTATTTAATTTATTACTGTAGATATCGATTAATAGCTTTATTTTCATTATTTGGATAACTCACCTGGAGGTCTGTAGATTTCAAGCGTAGGTTTGCCTTTAGCATTTGTCAGGATCATACTCCGCCGTTTCCCATTGTTCGGAAACTGTAAAAATATATATTTTTTAAAAGTCTAATATGTTCTGCTCTTTATGAATGCTACCGCCTTGATGGACAGTCACGATTTATTTTCAGCGTCTTATGCATTGATGACTGGAAAATATGTATGTAATACAGAGTAAATAGAAGTATCATCGATGTATTTAAAATTAAATCCTTGAGCAATCATGAAACTATTAAGTTTATTTTTGATTAAAATAGTTAAGATAATATTGTGTGTTTTTTGGCCTTCTTTGAATGATGTCATAAATTCAATGGAATGTGCATGAAAATAAAACAAAATAAAAAATCTATATTTCTTTGATTTACATGTAAAAATATCGTCAAAACAAATAATTTAATAAGTTTTATTCACTTAACACGTGTTTACTGACTAGATTGCGATATTTCATAGGTATCTGCAAAGGCCATCTAGTTTTACAAATAGCAAGTGGGTGTTAGATAGCGGATTGTGCAGGCTCCCACGCGTGGACTCGACATTGTCATTACCTCTTAAATCTATTTATTGTCTTAAGAGGATAAATTTACTTTCATTTTTATAATTTAATTAGATAACATGTAACTATAATTATTTGATAATTAAGATAATAACCACATTATTAAATGTTTTTTTACATTTATACTCAACGCAAGGCATAGCTAATCTGAAACTAGGCGACACATAGCTCTCTTCTTTTTGCTTCTCTTCCTGTTATCGATCCTAAGATGGCTAACGTACACACAAAAACTAGATCAGTATATATTTTTACAATTTCTTTGGATAAAACCAACCCACTTTATTCCCCTCAAGTTACTTTAAATGTTAATATATCAAATCAGCCTCGCGCTGTATCCCGCACATAGCAGAGTAGGCAGAGGGTGTTAAGACACTCCGTTCCCCACTTTCCGCCGAATTCTGGAGGTATTGCATGTTGTGTGTATTGTGTTGCGTGTTCATATATCAACAGTATTAATATTCAAAGAAATAAAAATACTTTCAAATAACCTGGTTATGATGCATGTTGTGATGAGACTGCGGCCGTATGAAGCTTCGCTCCCTCATGATAACGCCCGGCGAGGCGAAGTCCTGCACCCGATAGCTCCTCTGCAACTCACCCCGTACCCCCATTTGTGCTTGCATTTTTTATTATTTTAATGATATACACTCGAGAAAATACGTTATACACGTACGTACCACTGGACGGCTTTTGCTTCTTTGGCAATATCTACTTTTTATTTATTTTTTTGTTAAGTTTTTGTTTATTAATTATATTCTAACAATAAATATAATGAATTCAAATAAATACACTAGATAAATGACTAGTAATATAGTTACAATGTCAATATAAATTTGGTTAAATATATTTACAATATGATTTCATACACAAAATCACTAAGGCAATATACAAATGCGAGTTATACAAAATTATACAAGCTTTTTATCACAATATAGTATTGTGACGTCACGTTAGAGATCTGTACTGAATATTAATGTATAAGTATATGTATAATTTATATTTATAAGTATAAAATAAGCTAGAACCCCCAGTCGTGGCCACGGAAAGGGGGCGTTCGAGAATGTTCGTTAGACGAATAGAGCAGGTGCAGGAGCAAGCCTGACAGACAGAGCGATTGCTAAAATCGAGGGGCTGAAAGTAAGCACTTTTACAGCTCCTTTCTCGAATCGTTTCGTTGAGGGGTCACTTGTAACCCCTATCTGAAACAAAATATAAATATTTCAAATATATAGGTATTATGCATTAGTATTACATCTGATGAGAAGTCAATTATCTAATATTTTATGTAAGAAATTAAAATATTTATCCAGAATATAACAAAATTATACAATGCACCATGCATTAGCATTATTATATAATCCCATGTATGCATTTTATTAGTTATCCGTTCATTACAATAGAAGATCTGATTTATCTGTGGTCAGCCGCCTATGTGTGGTTTGAGCTGTCAAAAGTATTTGTTTATTATTATTATTTTTATGACATTAAGTGTTGGGTGACAAAAACAACACCTTAAGATACTATAATATCATCTTGTCAAGGACGCCATTATAATGTACTTAACGCTGATCGCGACAGTTGTAGATTCAAATAACAGACATTTTATGTTAGATTTTCTTGCCCACATCAAAATATATCGAAGAATAGGAAGAATTAAGAAGCTTGTGACTAGATTTTTCTACGCAAAAGAGCCATAACGATCAAAGACAAAATTTTATAATTTTCTTATGAGGCCAGTCCTGACTGTGACTGTAAACGCAACACACTACACTAGGTTCCCTCTCCGTACCCTGTCATACAACGTGAAGCTGATTTAATTTTCTTATGCTAGCCAGTAATTATATTTGATTTCCATATCATTATCTATCTCCTGCATTATGTTGTCAGCTTCACGCTGCATCCCGCACACAGCAGAGTAGGCAGAAGGAACCTAGTGTTAAGTGCATTATGTTGTAGGAGAATAATTTAGACAAATTAAACATATGGATTTTTTTTACTACGTAGTACACGTACTACTCTACATGTACTTGGGAACGTATATTGGCTATATACTTTATAAAATATATAAGGCTAAAAATATCTCGTTTTCAAATAATTAAGACAAAGTTATTGAAAAATTTATGTATGTTAGCAAATATGCACGAACTCGGATGCATTAGGGAAGTTAGCTATTTGCTAAAATCTAAAAGCCTATTTGCATACGCATTATAATGACATCCACCTCATGTAATGCCAACATACAGTAATATTTCAGTAAGAAAAAAAAATATTACTTTTTAAATATTATATATTTTTTTATGTAGATAGATTTACTTTGCTAACGATACAAATAAGTTATTACAAATTTAGTGGTCAGAGCGCTGTAACTGTTTCCAAATACCGCATGTCCAAATCCATGTACTTTATATTTTTTATACGTTTCTAAAAAAATATTTCCTATCCTAAATACAGAATAACAATTACAAAAACTTTAAAAAACATATCTAAATATATTTATAAAAAGTTGATTACTTATGCTACAGGACGGTAGCTACTAGCTATGTAGTTATAAGCGCAGTTATTTTGTATTATATAGGTTCAGCCTGAAAGACCTTGGTAACCGATGCGTAGTCCTCAATTGGGACCGGTTATGGTTTTTGCGTTTACAAAAAGTAGCAAGAAACAATATTCGATAGCGTGCTTAAAGTTGATAGGCTTGTTGAAAAAAACACTTAAAAAACGATATTTTGGTGAATCATTTAGCTGCATTTAATTTTTTTGGTGAAAACTCTAAATGAAAATGTCATGGACGATATTCAATCTGCCAAAACGAAAAATAAAACTTATTTATTAATCTTAAAATGTGGTAAGTTTTTATAGCTATGTATTATAAAGAAAATATCAAGCGCGAAATGGTTGCGTTACCCAAGAAGCAATATTTATAATGATAGCAAAAGTAAAAAAAAATATATCTAATAAGTAGTACTTTCTACATATTATTTAATTCAAAAAAAAATATTTTTTTATTTAGCCTTTAAAAAGATTTTTACATAAAAAAAATGTTAATTTAGATGTAAAACAATACAATTTCCACTAAAACAAAAGAATGCCGAATTTGAAAATACAATAAGTGCAAAGTATCGTTCTCGTATAACACCAGGCTTATATTCGCTAATTGCAATGATGTGTACCTCCAGCGCGTTCTGTACTATTAGATTGTGATGTATTTGGTTTGGTACCTGTTAATAAAGGTAGCTTGTAATGGTTCATATAAAATACACATTGTACGTTTGTGTTTTTTATTTAAAACTAAATAGTATAAATAATTCTACGAATTACTCTTCAGTCATGAAGCCGTCGTGGTGCAGTGGCACAGCATCTGACTATAAGCGCGACGGTTGCAAGTTCGATTCCCACTCCCTCGCTCTGCTAACAAGATTAACCGACGTTTGAGTTCCGGCATTCAACACGGTGAGGAACGGGGTGTCGTTCCCAAGACGAGGTTCCTTCTGGTTCACTCGAGTTCCACAGTTCATTTTTTGTTCATGTTGTGGCCATTCAAGATATTATACCTAAATTTATTATTTCCAAGTATATTTTAAAGTTGCTTAATACAAAATTAGACTCCTTTTATGAATATGACTTTGAAACTAAATAGGAGCCACCTTACAGCGGCGAGGGTTTCGCGTCGGTGTCAGTTGTGCGACTTGCGGCTGAGCTGTGACTCACCGGCAACCGCTAGGATAACCACGTTAATAAGAAATTATGTATATCTATACTAATATTATGAAGTTGAAGAGATTGTTTGGTTGAACGTGCCTGGAGAGCTACTGGTTCGAATTAAAATATGTTTTCAAATTGGTTAGTACATTTCGACGGTCCTTAGGTAAAGTATAAAAAAAACAAAAAATCACACCTCATTAAAATTTACCTAATAATTAATTGAGGCCGGTCGTGGCGCAGCGGCACGAGGTGTGACTGCAAAATCGACTGGTTGTGGGTTCGATCCCCACTCGAGGAGATGAAATATTTACTTAAATTTATATTTCCATTTCTTCGCTCTGGTGTCGAGGTTAAGCGCGGCGTTGAGTTCTGCCCCTCAACACGCAATGCCTCCAGAATTCGGCAGAAAGTGGGGAACGGAGTGTCTTAACACTAGGTTCCCTCTGCCTACCCTGCTGTGTGCGGGATACAGCGTGAAGCTGATAAAAAAAAAAAAAAATTAAAATTTACCCTTCTAATAGTTCCAAATAACAATAAAAACATTTGCGTTTTTTCACTTTCGATACTTTACCTATGGACCATCGATTTATCAACGAAGGTTATATTTACATCAGATAATCCTGCGGTTAGAGTTACTTCTAGCACTTAGAATACAAACTTTATTAATTTCCATTTGATCACGGCGGCAAACCCGCAGCTAAATCTAACAAGGAAATATAACAATTTATATGGCTGTTGAGATTTGCTTAATTAAACTTATTTCATAGTTATAGAGTTCAAATCACTTGATAATATATTTTTTAAATTCTCGAGACATTGAGTGGCGCGACTTAACACCGCGCTTTGACTTGTTACCAGAGCGAAGAAATGAAAATATTAAATATTTCACTCCACCGAGTGATAATCGAACCTAGAACAGTCGCAATTAAAGTCACATCTTTATGCTCCTGCGCCACGACTGACCTCTAATATTTTATGGTTTCATAAATTCTATTTTATCAATTATATATTATGTCTTCGTTTTCAAATCATCAAATAAGCTTTATAATGAATAATTGTATATTGTATATTAGCTACTAATATATATAACATGGTGCGCCTACTCACCGCTCTCTCGTTGTGCGCCGCCAGTCGTTCCCTGCACTCGAGACTCGTTCACTTTACTCGTATTGGTTTCACTGCAACAACGAAACGGAATTCTCATTTAACAACGTGATTATATTTTAAGCTTTTCTTTACTTACTAATACTTTCCAATCAGTTTCTATATTTACAACGATTTTATTTGTTTTTTTTTTTGGATATCATCTGAAGTAGGTATTATAGGGCCAAAAATATTTTATAGTTTCTTTTTTAGATTCACGCTGTATCCTGCACATTATCAGATATAAAGGATAGAGGGAACCTGGAAATCTTGTGTTACGAAACTCCTTTACCATTACGACACTTCCGTTTTACCTCAAATTTTGGATTGAGCGTGTTGAGTAGAGTATTTCTTGAATGAATATTAAGAATTTTATTTTTACTGCTCTAATTCTTTATAATATGAATAAAGAAAACTTATATCTTAAGTCGTTCTCTTTTGGATAACCACTCGGTATTATCAATATTTTAACTTTTTCAGATTACAGTATTGGTAAGATTATTAAAATCGCATCTCAATATCGATTTTGAGATACCATTTTAATAATACATGAATGAAAAGGCCATCTCAACAGTGATTTATAAATACGTTCTTATTCTCCCTAGAAAAAATATAAGTAAATATATGTAGTATTAGATAGTAATTATGTATTTATAACATAGTCATTTATACTACAATCCAATGATATTTTACTACATATCTTCAGTGTACAGACACTAGGGAAATATAACTGTCTTCAATCGAT
Organism: Heliconius hermathena; assembly: GCA_013403705.1. Lineage (NCBI taxonomy): Eukaryota > Metazoa > Arthropoda > Insecta > Lepidoptera > Nymphalidae > Heliconius > Heliconius hermathena. Next base: position 1,680,296 of record JAAIXJ010000056.1, read on the forward strand.
CGCATCGCTTAAATTCTATGGTAATAGAATGCATTAAAGTATAACTATTCCAACCTCATTATTAGCAGCAATTGCTCTTACTAGCTCACGTACTTCGTATTTATAACAGTATATTCACTTTTTGCACGAATTTTTTTTTGTTTTATTGTATAAATTAAAATATTATATTGTATAAATTTCTACGCAGTGTAGGTTATTTTTTTTATATTTAAATTTTATATAGCCTTCTTTTGTATTGGTTTTATGTATATTGAAAAAAAAATCCAATACTGTACAAATGCAAATAAGTTATAAGTACTCGTACAATGTAAAATATGTATATTTTTATTCGTTATTGGTTTTTACTAGAAATGGTAAAATTATGATAAAAATATTTTTAAAATTTTTAAAGTGTTATTCCACACGAATTTAAATATTTTTTTGTGTTTTCTAAAAAATATATAAAATACCATTTCAAAAGCTATCTCTTTCGTTCATATAAATGTTTTTAATAGCAGAAATAAAAAATTAGATGCAGCGTGAAGCTAAAAAATTGAAAGAAAAATGACAATTTGGCAGTTTCAAAATACATAATATCTCTTATTTATATTATCTTTTAAAAAAATTAGAAGCGATTTAACCGATTTAAATGCAGTTTTCACTGTTGTATTCTGGCTACTACTACTACTATAAAATAAGTTTTATTGAATTGGCTGAAATAGTCGCTATCAATCTTATTAACGCCATGTTATTGAGGCCAGTCGTGGCGCAGCGGCACGAGGTGTGACTGTAACCGACTGGTTGTTGGTTCGATCCCCACTCGATGAGATGAAATATTTACTTAAATTTATATTTCCATTTCTTCGCTCTGGTGTCGAGGTTAAGCGCGGCGTTGAGTTCTGCCACTCAACACGCAATGCCTCCAGAATTCGGCAGAAAGTGGGGAACGAAGTGTCTTAATATTAGTTTCCCTCTGCCTACCCTGCTGTGTGCGGGATACAGCGTGAAGCTGATTTATTTATTTTATTTTCAATGTTATTAATTCAGTTGAGAAAATGAATAATTGTACACAAGCGGGTCACTGGGAAGTAATAAATTTATTATTAACTACTAATTTTAACTTCATAACCTGAAAGTAAGACTGTAACATTTTCCTCGTACACTGTTCGCGTGGAAAGAGGACGTTCGACGTTGTGAATGGTAATCCTATTAGTATTCATGTCTTAAGTGCACTCCTATAGCGGCCACCTTAAACGGTTGTTGCACGATTACGTTGTATAGGCTAATGCATAGATGAAGTCAAGCAAAATAATTTTTATTTAAAATTACTTTCAGCTTCACGCTGTATCCCACACACAACAGGGTAGGCAGAGGGAACCTAGTGTTAAGACACTCTATTCCCTCATCTTATGTTTATAATTGAAAATGATATTCAATGTGTTATGATGACTCTCGTCTGTCACGGACGATGGCGATGAGATGAGATAAAAAGTGTAATAAAACACAGATTTAATCAAACTTTTTTGCGTTTAACAGAATATAGACACTTCATTGGCTTATAAATAAACATCTACCTATATGATAGGCTACGTAACCTATGTACCTACGTTATTTTATATTCGTGCAAAAGAACATAGGTAACTTTATAATTTTTTCTACATAGCATGGTGAGCAGAGGGAACCTATTGTTAAAACAGACTTTTATAATACACACAAATATATAATTGAACGGAAATTAGTTTCGCTCAATTTCCAAGACATCGTGTTCTGGTGGCGGAACTCTACGCGCAATTCATTTAATATTTTACTTATATTTAAAAGTAATAATTTAAATGTGATATAAGCTTACTTTAGTACGGGAAAATATGTTGCAAATTCAAATATGTTATACACATATTGGGATGCAACATTTGCATTGAATATTGCGAATATTTCATAAAAATTTCAAAACTTCACATTGTAGGCGGTGCCGGATGACATCACCATGTTTACTGTCTGACACATACATACATCTACTTTTGCATATAAAAATAGTATCTAGAATACATAACACGGTAATTAGCACTCTATGTTAACATATTAAAGTTTATATTTACGTGAATTTGACATGTTCTTGAGACCGCTACAGCGCAACTGAGTACATACTGTGAGTTGGGTTCTAGGTCACTGGGCACGTTCCACGATTGTCTTTGTTTTGTTGGTAATCGATAATGGATCTATATTGAGCACTCGGATGGAATCGATTTTGATCTTCTGTTAACGATGAAAGCTAAGCCAGCGTCTGTAAACGCTACGGTTGTGGGTTCGATTCCCACAAAAGAGTACGATCAATTTATATATTTTAGCTCTGCCAAAATGACTAAACACGGCGTTGAGTTCCGTCACTTGACGCGCAATATCCCGAAAATCGTGCGGAGATTGTGGTATGGAATATCATAACACTAAGTTCCCTCTGTCTATCGCTCTACAGCAGTGATTCTCAACCACCGCGGTGGTTGCCTCAAGTGCCGCGGCACTTTTGTGTGCCGCCAAATTTCTGCGTGTGTTGTAGTAAGTAAATAATTTTTATCTTTTTCTTTGTGTGCCGTCAAATTTTGAAATCGTTAAATATGTGCCGCAACAACAAAAAGGTTGAGAATCACTGCTCTACAGTCTACCAGGCTAAAAATATTATATTTGTAGTTTGTTAAAGAGTTAAATCTTACTTCATTCAAATTATATTGTGCAGCAAATTACAACTAAATAAACTTAAAACCAATTTTACATATAAATATTTATTTTATAAGTCTCTGAATATCACTTTGAAATGATCTCGCAAAAGATAATGTAAACTGTTATTACATTTTTAAACGACCGCAGTATTAGATACATACATAATATCAAATATGTATGTAAGGTACCTACGAAAACTATTCATCACTCATTTTACCAAGATTTCTACCAACTTATCATTTGATTATATTGTCATATGGCTTAAGTAACCCAGAACAGAATAAAAAATAAATAATAACATTAATCCAAGAATTAAAAAAAAACAGGAATAAATATGGTTTGCTTAATTTTACAAAAACAATAATAGAAATGGCCCATATTACATGACAGTTGATCTTTACCAACATTAATCAAATGTTGAATGGTGACCTTTCCATTGACTAATAATTAGATCAAATGTGAACCAAATTAATTTGACCACATACTATTATTGTGATAATTCAAAATAAATATTTTTGTTTTACTGTTATATAAAATTGTACTTATTTTAGTACAGTTTTTTGCCGTTTAATTTTACCAAACATCACTAGCAGTGTAAAAAAAATCTCTTGAAATCTCGATATCTATTAGATATATAGACTTACCACCTTACCAGTAGCATTGGCGGATAGAAAGTATTCAAGTCTTGCCAACGTGACTAGCCACTTTATGTCGATAGGCTTATAACTCTAGGTATAAGATTTTCTCTCGGGGAAATATAATAGATATTATTAAAAGTATTTGTTTCGAGGCCAGTCGTGGCGCAGAGGCACAAGCGTGCTACTATAAACTCGATAGATTATGAGTCCGCTACTACCACTCGATGAAATGTAATATTTAATATTTTTAGTTCCTCACTCTGGTAACGAAACAAACTGCGTCGTTGAGTTCCGCCAAAGTAGTAACGGAGTGTTATCAATGAGTTCCAGGTTGCACCGGCATACCCTGCTATGTGCGGTATTGTGTAAAAATATATGTCCTTCACAATTTTATCATAGAATATCTACATTTTTCAGCAATACGCTATATCCTATATATAGCAGAGTAGGCACAGAGAATCTAATGTTAAAACAATTTTGCCGCATTTTGACATATTACCTGTTTTTCATCCCCCAAGTTTGAATGTAAACCGAATTTACATCAGCAATTTCATTTTAGAGAAAGAAAAGAAAATCTCTATGAAATTTATAGTATAAGACACTCATATAATATTGAAATTAAATAAAAACACAAATATAGTAAATGTAAGACAACTCATACGTTCACTTTAGTATCGTAATAAAATAGAAATTAACAGTTAGAAAATATTTATTTACCTGAATGCGCTTTTAAACGCTGTATAGATTGCTTTGCATTTGCGTACATTGATATATTATATGGATAAAATATTAAATCTATATAAAATGACATTGTATTATAAGAGAACAAAATGAGGCCAGTCGTGGCGCAGAGGCACAAAGTGTGAATGGAAACGCGACAGATTGTGGGTTCGAATTCCTCTCGAGGAAATGAAATAATTAATATTTTTAATTATTATACAGCATGACTCCAGAATTTGGCGAAAAATGGGAAACGGAGTGTCTTTACATTAGTGTTCCTGTGCTTGTACCCGCACTCAGTAGGGTACTGAGTGCGGGATACATACAGTGTGTAAGTACAAAAACATATTTATTATAAAAAATATTTATTTTTTATTTACCTGTCAACATTTTTTCATCTCTTGTCATTGGGAGGCTATAAATTCATTATCAATCATGTTTTGATCCTTGCATTTACAATAGAATTAATAAAAAATCTCTTTTAGGCCAATTCTGAGATCGGAGTGTCTCACTACTTATAAATACACAAACAATATAAACAATCTAAAGCAAATTATATTCATACAATATATATATTTTATTAAGTCATACACAGTTGCAGGTGAATATGCGTCATGGCCGCCAGCTTCGCGCCATTTTTGCCGCGCATTAAGCATTAATGTATACAGCCTTTAAAAAATAAATATCTATAATTATTCATGTGTACAGTTCTATTAATTGTTACAACAATGTTTTTTGTTAATACTGCATAATAAGGAGGCAATGTATTTGTACCGCTATGTTATTGTTGCAAAAAATATTGTTATATTTAACAGGGACAAATTATGTGCAATTATTATTGTAAGTGAATTTGTAATATTATAAATTTAAAACTTTATATTTTCTTAATTTATTATTCACTAAATATATAAGAATCAATTTTAGGGCACACATAGAAAATATTATATATAGATAATAGTTAAAACATATCTATTTATTTATTTATAAGGAGAATACAGAGTACATTAAATATGAATATTAATTTATAACATACATTTTGTTTTAAACAAACATTTAGATTTACACATTCCACACATTTCCACACATTTCCACACATTCCACACATTTCCACAGATTATTTACACATAAATAGAAAGAACAACAATTTGGGTAAAACAAATCTATATTACATTATAAGAAATAAAGATATATCTTATATCTTTAGTAATATTTTGCTTGCCAATTCCTGCCTTATGTCACGTCCGAAAAAAAATATTTGAACTTTATATTGAAGACAAATAAAAGTCAAGTTCTCAAACACAAACATACCTTTGATAAAAATATTATGTTAAAGCGAATATAATGAAAATGTAAATGAATAAAAGCGATGTACCTATCGCATTGTTGGATTTTCACAGTCCTATGCATAAATTAAAGATTCTAAGAGCACATAAACAATTATAAACCATTATAATTTTTATTATATTTTTCAAATATTAAAATTTTAACATTGTTATAACTTCAATTCTCTGGTAATAGATATATGTATATATATGTATCTATTACGGTTAGTTGCATAACATCCCATTAAAAAAATGTTGTATACTTTTCAATCAATTTTGAAAAAAATCTAATATAGCATAAAAATATGCATTATGCATGCACAAATATGTATTTGTCGATGCATATTTTCTATTACAGTTTGACCTTTAGTGAAAGGAGATGTAGGCGTGCACCTAAATTTAGATTTTAATTCACCTACTACAGATAAAATATTCCACTTTTTTATTTCATTCGACCTTAATTAACTTTGCAAAGCATATAGCAGAATGAAATTGAAAAATAACGTTATGATATTGATGAATTTTACGAGAATTAACTTTATATTTAACATGAGAAGTATTAATTTAATAAAAAGTATACGTTCGTATATTGCATGTAGTTAAGTATTATGATTAAAGGCGGGGAACTATTAAGATCTTAGTCATATACAGCAAACAAGTAAAATCAAGGTCATCAAACATTTTCCACGAAAACTTTATTAAAAATTATAATAGAAATTAGAAAACTGTTTTTTTAAATTAAATAGCCCAAAAGTATGCTTTATTTGAAAAAATATATATTAAATAGGTTGTAATCTATATATATAAAAGGACTTGTGCTGACTGACTGAGGTAAGACGCACGCAGAGCCGTAACCGCTGATGGTAGAAACGTGAAATTTGGGCAGATGTTTATTTTCATATTCTGGACATCCACTAAGAAAGGATTTTGAAAAATTTTAACCCTAAAGGGATGAAATAGGGGTTGAAAGTTTGTATGGTTTTTTTTTAAATCGGCATCGATTTTTATAAAATTTGAAATTCAGACTCTTAAAAACATTTCATTGAACACGTGTTTCATGGTTTTTTAGAATTCACCCCCTAAGGGTGGAAATAAGGAGTTGAAAGTTTGTATGGAAAAATCTTTAGATCACCACCGATTTTTATAAAAAAAATAATTCAGACTTTTAAAAATATTTTTTTGAACACGTGCTTCGTGGTTTTTTAGAATTCACCCCTAAGTATCCAAATAAGCGGGCGAATCCGCGCGCGCCCTCTAGTAACTAATAAGCTTATTAAATTTAAATTAACCTAATTGTTTTATACAAGGATATCTTGACTAACATTTGCATAGTGTTGTTTCTTTCGTTTATACACCAATATAAATAAACTATCAATATTAAACCGCGACAAACAAACGTATAACAAATGAAAGACATCAATTCAAGTGTCAAAATAATAACCACGTACAAAAACAAATGGAAGGATCATTTATTTTGAACGTAACTAACATCAAACCGCTCTACCGTATCGTATAGATGGTATTTTAGTCAATTAGCCACTGTAAAATAGGCAGTGAGTGTACAGGCGTGATAATGTCGGAAAACCGTCGGAAAACTGGCTAGAGTGTAATTGAAATATGTTGCTGCTTCGATTTAATTACTTAATGAGACCGAAATTATTATTAAAATGTAATTTATGTGATAAACTGCTAAGTAAAAAGTCTTTTATGTTTTATAGGTAGGTAATTAAGCAATAGGTCCACATTAACGGTTAAATAGCGAATTTTATATTAATTAACTTCAGTAAATTTTATGTACGCAAACAGTTTGGTTCTAGATATCACTCCTACAATGAAATGTTGATCGATTTAAATCTTTGTAAAGGGAAAAAATTCTTAAAAGGAGATCTCTATCACGGATTTATTGTGTTATATCTGTTTTAACAAAAACGCCATATATATTTTTTATTTATTAATTAAATAAGATAAGATAAGAGTGGTGTTGGGTTGCGCCATCCGACAGTCAGTACGCATTATCTCTCAATAGGCGGGAAAAGAAATAGAAAAGAAGTAAACACTCACCTCAGTGACTCAGCACTCACAGTTTAAATCACTACCTAATAATAATATATTAAAGAATTATTATAAAAAGCTAAACAATAAGAACAGTCAACTATTTTAAATGATTTCGTTCGCGAAAACTAAGTTATCAAACGTTTGAAACGATTACAGTAATTTGTTTTGCCGGCATTCGGCAAGCTTCAGGGGTGAGTGACCTCGTTCAATGGCCTGTGGCTGTTGTTGTAGCGCCCGCTGGCTTGTGTTGCCTAATCTATACATTTCTTAACTTTTTCTATTGTGAGAAAATGTATTGTAGAGAAGCTGTTACTCCGCCAGTTATAACATAAAAGTAAAATGCTTTACATAAAAAACGCTCTCAGACGCAACCTAAAGATTAAACACCCACTTTTCACCCATCATCAGCGACATTGTGTATTGAGGGGTGGTACTCAACGCCGCGCTTTCTCTACCACATCGGGAAATGACAGTAAACGTAAGAGACTTTTTTCTTAATAATACTATTTACCAAAATCGAATAAGAAATCTCATTTACCTTTACTCAAAATATTAAAAGAGTGCACAGAAAATTTAATAATTAAATTATTGTTAAAAATGTAATCTCAAAGCAAACGAGCTCGTTAGACCAAAATAAGTGCTATCTATAGTTAATCTCCACCTGACACAGATTTGCTAAGACACAAATGTCAGACATTAAATAGGGAAACGAGGCACATTGTATCAACAGTTTGTTTATCTAAGTATATAACGATTAGTATGCATTATTATTACTTATTATTATTATATATATTTAACTTTTAAGGTAAGAAATAATTACTTTCGAGAACTTCATAGTGCAGTGGGACCGCTTTTGATTGGAAATGTGATAATTATGAGTTTGGGAAAATAATTGTTATATATTTAAATTAAATTGTTTATTTTTTCCGTACTGGTAGACAAAATAATGTTTACCCTTTTCTAAAAAAGAATGGTAAAGATGATTTTTATTACCTGTTGATCTACAACTCCAAATCTCCATTTAAGTAGAAAATTAAACATGGTATAGGAGAAGGTGTTATTGTGGCCCTCGCAAGTATTGTGGCTTCCTTTTTTATTAAAAATAATGCTGTGTAAATAGCAATATAAAAATTATACAAAAAATCTGAGAGAAGGCAGCGCATTTCCGTGCTTCATAAATGAAGCAGTCTAAATCTGCACTCGTCAAAACTTTGAAATGTGCTGCAATTATTTCAACATTATGTTTGTTACACTTATACGTTATCCTACAGGATTTTTAAAGTAAATATACACATTATCCAAAATTTTATATGCGTTGAGGTTTGTTAATAGGTTCCATGATATTAGTAATTTGGCCCCCTCATATGTATTGCTTGTATTATAATTCCGTGGGTTATATAACATACAGATATGGTATTTGAATATTTTATTTGTTTACAGGTGTCTAGAAAAAAATATTGTCCCCAGCTATCAATTTTGCGAATCTTTGCTATCAGGAGAAAATTGTGAAAGCGAAGCGGACCTCTGGACGTGGATGTTAACGCGGCAAAGCAGCCGAGATGATAGAAAACATATCGCCAGCAGTTCTAGTCGTTGCCAAAAAGACTCCGAAAAGTCTTAGAACTCGTCTGAATGCAGTGTAAATGACCGTCCTCACCTGAGGACTCAGATGCATTCTGTATTATTGTAACGTAACATAATTATTGTAAAGTTATTCGGTGAAAAGTGTAAATCTGTACGTAGCGTATAGATCTGACGCTGAATCCACTTTTTCACTGTGCAGCCGCAATACATCTCCGATTTTTGTCATTAAGTACAATACAATTTTATGGGGCCCCCAAGGTGCCATATAACCTCACTTGATCTCAAATTCTTAAATTTGCGTTTTTTTTATTCTATAGTAAGTCATATATAGATAAATAAATATCAAAACCGGTGATGTTTTATTTAATTTTGTATTCATTTCTTTACTTGCTAGACCTCAAAAACAAAATGGTCCATATTACCACCTTCTTCTTCTTGTATATAGGTGTTGAATAGGAAAAGTTTATTCCAGTTGTCGATATTTAATTTTTCTTTTGATAAGCCGTCGAGAGTCGAGTTATTAGCTACTTACTACTTTACTACAGAATCCAAATAAAATTACTTATAATATATGCAAAGAGAGATTATATCAAGTTACCTACTCTATTCAACTGTAATGATTTAAAATCTAAATGAAAAATATAATTATTATTTTATTTAATTAGTAAAAATTACCTAATTATTTTTTGTTGTATTTTACACATTATTATGTGGTTATTTAATCTTCTTAAGTCTTTTTGCATGTTTAGTCATGATTGTGATAAATGTATGAATAGTACATATTTATAATTATTTGCAAAGTTCCAGAAATGTATAACACTAAATATACGCGATTAATCCAGTTAAAAAAATATTTTAGGTAAGTAAGATTTTGAATTATTGTTTTAATAAATATCGTGTAACAATTTCTGTATCCCGCTTATATCAGGGTAGGCAGAGATAACCTAGTGTTGAGACGCTCCGTTCCCCACTTTCCACTCAATTTTCAACTAGACATTATGTTGAATGATACAACACCACTCCGCGTTATTTCTTGTTACCAGGAATCACAATGGTAGAAATCGAATCTAAAACCACCGCGATCACAATCAAACGCCGTACCGCTGCACCACGAGAGCGCATATTACAGTTTTTAACTATCAAATTTATGTGAACGTCTACCTCTTTTACTTTTCGTCAGTTTAGTGATAACCATATTATATTAGTAAGACAGATTAAATATTATTCATGAATAGATACATTATAACAAATGGAAAGCGACGCTGGACGCGCGAAGCAATCAAGGCCGAAGTTAGTGTAACTAAAAACAGATAACTCTAAGACCGGTAAGAATTAGATGACGTAATTATGAAATAGCAAAATACAATTATCGCTGTTTTCTTACTAATTATTTAACATTTTAAACATATATTTTTTTAGATAATTAAAACGTGAAGGTGAAATCGGGGAAAGCGCTCTGTTTAACCAATTAAGTGTTTCAGCGGCTGAAGCGACCGTGAAATAATTTCAGAATGTGTATATTTTAGTGTTTAATACATGTACGTATATATCTTTATGTATATTTTTTTGAGGTTCACGCTGTGTCCCGCATATAGCAGGGTTGGCAGAGGGAACATAGTGACAAGACACTCTGTTCCTGAATTTCCGCCGAATTCAAAGCATTGCATGTTGAGTGGCGAAACTCAACCGTTCGCGTACCAGAGCAAAGAAATAAGTGGGAATCCAACCTGCAACCGTTGCGCTACAGTCACACCACACGCTTGTGCCCCTGCGATACGACAGCCTCAATCTATATAATATTTTTTATTTATTATTATTATGTAGAACTCTACATAATATATTCACCACCCACTACTGAAGTTCCATTCGCAAGTCGATGGTAGCGACGGAGCGTGCCATGTCCAACATTATCGGTATTTAGGCCAGCGTTGACGGAAGAGCACTCAAGAACTTCTATTATATCTTAAACCAATTAGCCGGTGCAAGTCAGTCCGCGGTTCATTTCTTACAGCTCTACCGAGGCTAGAATTGTCTTTTACAAGAAAAAATATATAATAACAAAAACGTGTAATGAATTAGGTTGGATATAGGAGACTCCAAATTGTAATCGGGAAACATAAAACGCATAGCTCAGTGCAGCCAAAAATACTCAACTATATATAGATTTTATAAATAAATTACCTATATATCCTATATTATTAACAATTTAAATGACTTACCAGAATCTGGCGCTTGCGTGTGTCATATATTTATATATATAATATTCGTTTTCGTTGCGTATAATTATTTCACTGATATTATATATGTAGTACGCGTGTGGCGTGCCGCGTGCGCAGATCCCGGTCGTGTGGCGCCCGCCCGGGCGGTGTGCCGACTGACGCGCGCGCACCCATCCCTCGCCTCCTCCGTCCTCTCTAGCTCTACAGCGCGGTCGACGAGTCGTGGCCGCCCTGATGTTAGGTTGTTCAGTGGAGAAGTCAAAAGTAACTAGCGTCACGCTGTATCTCGAATGTAGCAGGCCGATGGAATCTGGAAACTTAGTGTTAAGAAATCGGATCCCAATATGAACCTTCCGTTCTCCATTTTCCGCCGAATTTTGAAGGCTTTGCGTCTTGAGTGGCGGAACGCAACGCCGCGCTTTGCTCGTTACCAGAGCGAGGAAATTAATTATTTTATCTCCTCGACTAGGAATCGAACCCACAACCTGTCGCGCTTACAGTCACACACACACACACACACAGTGTACACGCTTGAACTGTCCTCAATCAAAAGTAATAAAGATCAAAAAATCAAATCAGCAATCAGCAGGCATCTGCCAAGTTCAAGGCGACCACGACTCTTCAACCGTACTGTACCTAACTCTATATTATATTAGATAAATGAAGAAAATCCTTTGTGTTAGACGTGTTGGAAAATGATTATATATAAAGTAATTAAAATGTTCTATAGGTAAGTCATTAGTCATACTCATTTTAATAATTATCTCAATTATAGATTACTAAAGAAAATTAAAATGTATCAATGTATTTAATTTATTAACACGTTTGTCGGTTAAGAAATTAACTCGATGTTTATTTGACTAAAAAAAATTCGTAAAGTAGCTGGAAAATACGTTTGTGCTCTGTCGAATTTTAAAAAAATTATGAGAACAGTAAAATAAAAACCCGTAACGTTTGACGCTCCGATCTCTCTGACTGCCCAGTCAGAGATACAGCGTGAAGCTGTGCAATGTATAAAAAAAATGGTCGCATAAGACAAAGCACGGGGTTGAGTTCCACCACTCATTCACACATTGCCTTGAAAATTGAGCAGTGCGTGGAGAACGGAACGTCTTAACGTTAGGTTCCCTCTTACTACCCTGCTGTAGTAGCTATAAAGCCTAAATAAGACTAAATTGTGGTTTATGGGTCGTGTAACATTTAAGTACAAAAATTGTCGATTTGGTGAAAAATGCATTTATTTAAGAATTTTCCAATTTTCTTTTCTGTCATTGTATTATCATATTTGTTGTCTCGACAAAAATATGTACAAGGAATAATTCATTTCATATTATATTTCCTTCCACCATTTTAGCATTTTAATCAATAATTTATCAGCATTCTACATAACAGTTGTAATGTAATGAAAATGTATTCTTCCACTCTATAACAATGTACTCGTACTTGATTACATATATTTATTTGTTATGAACATTTTTTTTCTATTTACTTAACCAGAGGCCAGTCATGGTGCAGGGGCACAAAGTGTGACTGTAAAACCGACTGGTTGTGGGTTCTATCCCCCACTCGAGGAAATTAAATATTTATTTACATTTATATTCTCATTTCTTCGCTCTGGTGTCGAGGCAAAGTGCGGCGTTGAGTTCCGCCACTAAACACGCAATGCTTCCAGAACTCGACTGAAAGTGGAAAATTAAAATATTTTCGTTATTTCAGTCCGATTTGATCTGTTCAAATACAGCGTTGGGTTCCATCATTCACCATGTTATATCTTTTTTATATGGATAATAATAGTGTGTGGATAAAAAAATAAAGTTTAATTTTATTTCTTAAGTAACTTTTATTGTGAGAATTCAGCAATTTTACCAATACTTAGATACAATTTAAGCTCAATCTCTATATATGTAGCATATTTCATTAACAAGTCCAGTTGCCATATCACATAATATTTTAAATTACAGAAAGGAAAGGCAAGGATTTCTCTTAAAATGCACATTAACTTAAAAAAACTACGATTTATTAATTATTTTCTTTCAAAAGATAAATTTCCCTGCCTTTGCTTCTATGAAAAGATTTTGTAAGGTTACCTTTGAATGTGTTGCTAGCTAATTAATAATAGTCTTTGAAAGTGTTGTCAGATTATATAAAAAGAAAAGTAATGGTTATCAATTTTTTAAAAACCCTCTATTCGGTCAGACCAAGAAAGGGTTTACATATAATACCAAAGATAAATATTTTATTTTATATTAACTAAAACAGGTTGCCAAGAAAAAAATTGCGGATGTATCAGAGATGCTCAATATAGCTTTAAATATTTTATCTTTTTTTATATATAACATTTACTAGTTTTATGTAAGCAAAATTCTTATAAACTGGCAACACTTTGACATTATTTTACAGATAATAAATAAACATAAATACATACACAAGTTAATATTACTAAAGGTATAAATACTAAATTACAAGATACAGGCTTAATTCAAAAATACTACATCGGCTTGTTAATTGTGGAACAAATATATAATTATATTTTGATATATATACACAATAATAATAATGTTGGTTTCAATTATTTTTTTTTAAATTCTATTGTGAAAAATATATTTATTTTACAGTCTTTATGTACTCTGAAGGCAGTGTGGTTCCAATGAAAACAAAATTCTGTTTATTTATATATGTATACTATAATATAATATATACAATATAAACGAATATTATTTTTTAATCATTATCGACAGTATATATTTTATTACATAATTTAATATACAATAAGAAAGACTGCAAAATATTAGATCATAGCTTCTAGTTTTTTTTTAAATAAAAAAAAAGAAATTGTAACAAAAAAACTTAAATTTTTTAATACACAAAAAACTTAAACATGTTTAATGAAACTTAAAAAAATAAATGAAATATTCCTATAAAAGAAATTTAGGCTTTCTCGAAACAATTATAACTTTTAAAATATTAACATTTTATATAACAATTTAGTTATTTAATTTCTTATTAAATTTATTGATTTTATTTACAATTACTATTTATCATGCAGTCTCTTCAAATGTGGAGATAAATAGAGAAGCAAGAAAAAAGCACGAAAACTTTTTTTTTAAAGGTTTTATCATACAGGGTAAATACTCAAATATTTAAAATATTATATACTATAAAAAACTGATAATTAAAGTCGGTCAAAATAGAAAGAGCTATTCAAAATTTTTTTTTTTATAATTACATCCATGGTCTGATGAGAAAAAGGATTAAGAAACATTGAGAAACATAAATGTAAACATATCGAAGAAACAAATCCCCACCTCTTGGAAACCATTCTCCAAACACCTGTTGCCAATTGAGTCATACATTTGTACCAAGCTATGTCGAAACTCTTATATTTTTTTTATTGTTACAACATACTTTTTGTTGTTTATCGCTGTAGGGTTTTTGATGTCTTTTTTTTTTTAATAAACAAAGTTCATTCAAGGGACATTATTTACATTCCTCACTTTCTGCACAATTTCCGAGACATTGCATACTGATTGACGGAACTTAACATTGAGCTTTGTATTCTTATTAGAGTAAAGGAAATTATTTATCCCTCGAATGGGCATCGAACCTACAAAAGTCACAGTCCCACTACAAAGTCCCGAGTAGGACTTGACATCCTTTAATATTTTTGTGTATACAATTGTATTCCACCATTTCAAATGATTAAAAATAACCTATTGTATTGTTGTGTTATTGAAAAAAAATAAAAAAAAATTCTATATAAATAAAAATTCTACTACTTATTATGGAGAAAATAATATGAAACCAAAATTCTACCCACTGTAAACTCCTAATTTATTATAATAATAAAATAATGTAAACAATTGAAGCTATTACTGTATAAAATAATAAATTACAAACCATCATTAGGAATGTCACTATCAACTTATCAATCTTTGTACACTATCACTACACTATTAAGTCTAACTCAATAAACTGAAACTGGTTACACTATAGTGTCACTATCAAGGCCACTATAAAAAACTGATTAGTGATCAACACTATAGTGACACTTGGTGATATCAATCACGTCATACATCAACTAGTGTTATATTGTCTCACTATAGTATCCACGCCACTATAATAACACTGATTAGTGATGAACACTATAGTGATACAGTTCACTCACTCCAGTGTCTCTGTTCACTTCACTTGACTACAGTTATAATTTCACAGCACACACTTCTTAGTTTCGAGTCACTAGTCAATTACAATGACGCTCTCGTTGGGTAAACGTCATTTGTTCGGTGAAGTGAGACCGAGGGCGGCTGAGAGGAGGCGCACTACATTCTTTTGTTCTGTCCCCTCGTTTTCTGTAAATAATATGTAAATGTTATTAAAATTTTAATAAGATAAAATTTTACTGACATAAAGTTTTTTTATATAGTATGGTCAACGAGTCGTGGCCGCCCTGAAATTAGCCGCAATCGGTTACGCAGATTTGACTTTAGGAGTTTTCTTACTTTTTGATTATTTTCTTCCCCAGTGAACAAGTTACTAAACTAACTAACCTAACCACGACCACTGTACCATGACCATACTGTATTGAATATGTAAAACACATACCATCAGCCCCAGTGACATGCTTCTCCAGATTCAATTTCTCTTGTGCAACTTGATATATACCCTCCTCGATGGTACCCGCACTGAGTAGTCGATAGATAGTGACTGGACGAGTTTGACCCATTCTGTGACACCTGAAATGGTATGATAAATAAAAGTGAATTATTGAATATTTTTTAAGGGCTAGGTTGACAAAGCAAGACATGTTATAATTTTAAGCTATTGTAAATTTATTGACCTCTATTATTCATATATAATTTAAGTGTGATTGATTCTGTCTAAGAAACTATTTTTTTACAAGCTTTACGCATTCCCGCACGTACAGAACTATATAAAGTAAAGTTAAGAAATACATAAAAATGTAGAAAAATATGAGGCTGTCGAAAAAGCGACGACTGTCGGTTCGATCCCTATACACTCTGATAAGAAGACATTGAGACACGGCAATCAACATGCAACGATTCGAAAATTAGCTAAAAGTGGAGAACAGTAACGGTAGGTTCTTTCTGCCTACCCAGCTATATGCGGGATACAGTGTGAAGCTAAAAAGAGAAAAGAAAAAGAAATACTCACCTGTCCTCAGCTTGTTTATCGTTATATGGATTGAAGTCAATATCATGTATGATAACAGTGTCAGCGGCGGTCAGATTGATGCCGAGACCACCCGCTTTTGTGGATAGAAGAAATATGAAGATGTCTTCGGCGTTGTATTGGTTTATTAAATCCTGTCTGAAATTTGATGGAAGTTTCATTTAAAATTAAATTACATCAACATGGCGACGGTAAACGAATTCACTGATATCAGTAATCCTATGAGCAAAAATTGCGTTGATCCGTTTACATTTTATTTACAAGACCGTATGACGTTATATAATGGCAGCTGTTTCACATATTTAAAAATAGTTACAAAAAAATTAATTTTCATATGAAATTAAAAGTTAATTTTGTTACTTTATAAACTAAAACTTATGCATTTTCTGATAACTTATTACTAAGCTCAATTGTATATTATTAGGTTTTTTTTGGAAATGAAATATTTATTAAAATTTATATTTTAATTTCTTCGCTCTGGTGTGCAAACAAAAGGTGGCAAAGTGCGGCGTTGTGTTCCGCCACACAGCATGCAATGCCCAATGTGGAATAGAGGGTCTTAAAATTAGGATCCCTCTGATTATCTTGCTGTGTGCGGGATACAGTGTGAAGCAAAAAAACACAAATATTTCCATGTTCATCGTTAGTAATGCCGTAATAATGTACGATTATAATTTTATGGCGTCCTGACATCAAGACTCACCTATCATTAACCGCCGTGCTACCATCCAAACGTAAATATCGGTAATCCCTTAGTCGAAGGTACGGCTCCAGGATGTCCAGCATCATGGTGAACTGGCTGAAGATGAGCACCCTATGACCTTCGGCCTGGAGTTTGGGTAGCATCTTGTCTAACTTGAGGAACTTTCCAGAGTCTTCTATGAGATGGTCGGGTACAGCAAATGATCTTATACACTGGGGACAGATAAGTAAATTTTTAATTAGTATTTTGAGGCCAGTCGTGGCGCAGCGGCACGAAGTGTGACTGTAAAACCGACTGGTTGTGGGTTCGATCCCCACTCGAGGAGATGAAATATTTACTTAAATTTATATTTCCATTTCTTCGCTCTGGTGTCGAGGCTAAGCGCGGCGTTGAGTTCTGCCACTCACCACAACTCACTCAGGAATTCGGCAGAAAGTGGGGAACGGAGTGTCTTAACACTAGGTTCCCTCTGCCTACCCTGATGTGTGCGGGATACAGCGTGAAGCTGATTTTTATTAGTATTTTTATTTATAATATAACTTTAATAATTCCCTAAGTGGAATTTAATCTTATAATATTATAGCAATATAGGTATCCAATGTGACTTTGTTGTTGCCAATTAAGCTACATAGATTTCTTGAGATATATGGAATTTTTATGTTTCAAAATATATATGTGTTGTCTATCCAAAGTATATGAAGAACTTTTTAATATTTAAATAAGACATTTTTCGTTCTGCTCCTTAGTCTTATAGTAACGAGAGGCCAGATATGACAGCGAACAGAGTGACTACAAAACTAGATCCTGTCACTAATACTTACTGAATACTGCTGTGTGAGCTGATGCACTTGGAAGTCAGACATGCACATGAGATCCTCAAATAGGTACTGCTCGTTCTTCTCCTTGTAGTCGGGGTCCTTGGCAAGCCGGGAGGCCATCTTGCGCGTGGTGGGCTGGTCGTAGTGGTAGCGTAGGAGGAGGGGATGGTTGGCCAGCTTGCGCATGTCCATCATCATTGATATGCCACTTTGTTCTGTTGTTGCATGGATCTGGTAATTTTAACATAACATTATTGTTTAAAAAGAAATATTTTATTCAGAAACATACAAATATGAAAGTAGAAACATAGTTTGAGGCCACCATGGCGCAAGGACATAAGCGTGGAACGGTAAACGCGACGGTTGTGGGTGCGATTCCAACTCCTTTCGCCAACGAAGCAAAGCGCAGCTTTGAGTTCCGGCACTAAACATGTAATGGGTACAGGGTACAATATAGAAAATCACAAATAAGGGTTAGTAGCATATAAAAAACCAAACTCACTGTCCCATCCTTAGCTGAGAAACCAGCTATAAGGTCCTTATACTGCCGTTGCTGTTTCTCAGACATGGGGCACAACTCTGTATGATTAGTTTTTTTGGGCAGATCTTGAAGTACATCTCTTTTTAGCCTTCGGAGAACAAATGGTTTCATTATACGTTTGGCTTGAGTTATTTGACTCTGTTCAAACGCAGGCACTTCTTCTTCAGATTTGCCATTTGTTTTTTTTGTTGTTTTCGCTTTCTGTTGGATTTGTCAATGAAAAATTTCATGTTTATTGAAATGTAAAGACAAAATGATAGTGAGAATAAAACAAAATAAGTATAATAGTTATTGAAGTATTCATTCACCACAGTAAATGTATATATTTGCAGTATATATTTAAATAAAGTAAACTAGTCGATGACGTCAGTCGTGGCGCAGGGGCACTAAAAGTAAAAGCGACTGATTTGGTTTCGATGCGACGAAATTGAAGAAATGGAAATATAATTTTTAAATATTTATTTAATATTTGGTGCACTCATATAATGTTATATGAACTACAAATATAAGTTTGTAACAGTTTCTTTCAGTTATATTTCTCTAAATATGGTACAAACTAATGTTCATTGAATGTTCATTTCTCTAGTATCGCTAGGGAACTCAAAAAACCAGGTACCGACTCAAATCTTCTTAGTAAACAAATCTCATAAATCACTGAGATTGAAAAAACATAAAAATAAAAAAAATCAACTAACCGCATTCTTCTGAAATAAATTCTTCAAATCATCAGTTTTCCCAGAGAACATGTGAGGCATCACGAAGCAGAGTAGCGACATTAACTCTATCAAGTTATTTTGTAAAGGTGTACCCGTTAACAGGAGACGATGTTTTGACTGGAAAATATATTAAAATTTTCATTACTTTATTTTCTATAATATTATTTTATGTTTTGTATGTTTATTCTATATTTTAGTTATTGCCTTAATTATAATTATCTATTAATGTAAAATATTCTTATTTAAATATAGATTTTTTCAATATGCACTTTATCAGTGGTCAAGTCAACTAATAATTTAAAATAAAAAATTCAAAAAATTTTTTGAGCCCACACCTTACACATCAATCGAATTATTTTACCAGATTAAACTATATATCGATGATATTTATACAACGATTTTTTGCCATAAAAATTATAAATATTTAAGAAATATACTAATATGTTTACCTTAATTTTAAGTAAATTATCATATCTCTGTGTGGACATGTTTTTCAACATATGCGCTTCATCATATATGACATAGTGCATTGGAGTTATTCGAAACATTTTACGTTCTTCTGGACAACTGCTCACCATTGTGTAACTAAAATAAAACATATAATTAGAAAAAGCTTATAAAATACCAAAATAGCCTATCTATATAAGCCAAATTGTACGATATGTCTTTCAGCCATACTATAATTTGAGCAAGAAATATTAAAAACTTTTACCGTAAGGTGTGTTTTATTTTAATTCTTTTTAAGCGTCATGTTTCTGCGTCCCGCATATATAGCCAGAAGGAAGCTAGTATTAAGACATTATACTTAACTTTTTGCTGAATTTTAGAGACATTGCAGTGTTGAGTGGCAGAACATCCCTGATTTGTCTACCAGAGAGGAAAATAAAAGAAGAAAAGAATTTAAACATAAACGTTCCCCCAAGTAGGCATCGAAAACACAACCACCGAGTTCTCGTCAGACAAGGACCCACTACACCGACGTCAACCTATTATATTTTATAAGGTTATATTATCTATAAAATTAATAAACTCACGTAGTAAGAACAATGTCAATCTTATCAAGTCCACGTGAATATTCAATACGTAGCTGTCGCCTATCTTCAGGATTGCCATAGTACTTGCTCACTCTGAGTGCAGGACACCATCTTTCTAATTCACCACTCCAATTGTCTAAAATAAAAAACAATCTTATCAGATTATATCAACTATGCAGTTCTCATAGTCCCAGATGAATGTGGCCGAGACATATAGACAGACATACATCACAAAAATATAAATTTATAAAAATCCTAAAAAAACACTTACCCAAAGTAGAAGCTGGAACCACAACCAGATGGGTCCCCCTCGCTTGTCCAGTCTCTTTCAGGTGAGCGAGGAACGCTATAACCTGGACTGTCTTGCCGAGACCCATCTCATCTGCCAGAATGCCAGATACACCCTGCTTGTGGAGCACTGCTAGCCAATTGAGACCTACCAGCTGATATGGTGCAAGTTTTAAGCTGAAATTGTTATAAAAAAAAAATGTTTAAAAATTTAGTTTAAGTAGTTGAAAATTAAGTTTAAGTAGTAGTAGAGTTAATCAAAAGATATCATTATAATTTTCGACTCAACAAGATTCATGGGAAAGATTTCTCAATTTGTAAAAGATAGATGTTAAAGTTTATACAATAGTTAAACATATTCATTTATTGGTACTTTAAGTGCCTTTTTCATAGAAAATAATAGTAAAAGGAAAATTCATAGAAAATAATAGTAATATTTTTTCACATTATTTTGGCCGAAAACAGATATTTTATTACTTGTAAAAATAAAAATATATACAGTTTTCTCCAATTTAATAAATTCGATCATATGTTGGTATAGATACCAAACTATTGATACATCAGACGCAATATTGGGATGCCTCTCTGAGACGAAAAATGTAGGTTTTGCTTTTTATAAATTTTTTAAAATGGTTATCTACATTTTTATTTTTATATTAGGTAAGTAGGTTTAGAACCAAAATTGTGCATAGCCATTATTCGATTCATTTAAATGTCACTTCAAAAGTTACCATTTGAAAAAGAATAACCATAGAAAAATCCTTTACTTTAATAGTTAAGGTTGAAGGTTGTGAATTATTTTTTACATTAAATGTAGCTGTGTCAATAATTGGTAGGTTGTCAAGAAAATTCAGGATTACTATATCAATTAACCCAGCAAAAAACAAAAAATGCACAGAAACAATAAAAACAGGTAAAACAAAAAACAGTAAAAACCCCCTACCTGTCATGTAATATGCTAGGTTGCTTCAGTCTTCCCGCCCCGGCCGCCACCGCCGCCTCCAACTGTTGGGCAAGGCCCACACATTTCTTCATTAACCGTTGTATATTATTTCTAGTACAAAGTAGTTCTTGAGTAGCATTCAGGAGATCTGTGCTTAGCATTTTATTGTTATTAAATTTTTCTACCTGGAAAAGAAATTAAGAAATTGATGATTCTTCATTTTTTTATTTGCTATGTTATTGAATTCATTACTATTTAAAATATTCACATAATTTTATCAATGATTATATTATATTAAATTGTGCAATATTTTTTAAAAAAAGCTCTTTCAATTTTGATTTTCTAATATTATCTTGGTTTAATGCATTTATTTTTATAATATGCCAAAAAAACTCCCATATAAACTTATTGTCTATATGTTAATGGATAGAGAAGTGAACATAAGGAGTATGTAACTTAATATATTTTATTCTAAAACAACATATTTTATATAGTTTATTTCTGTATAATCTGGTATATATATATTTTTTTCTTTATTGTTTAGTATATTATATGATTGATAAGTTCCTTAATCATAAATAACTCTTTTTTTTAATATAAGTCAAACAAAAAAATATATATTTACGTGAGCTTTTGTCAATATGTATTGTTTATCATTACTCAGTTTATTCATTTAAAATTATGACAACATACAAATAAAATTTTCTAACCATATCAAGCCATCCTTTAAAAGGTCTCTGTGCAATAATTGCGTCGGCCTTCTTCTGGGAACATCCACTGAGTAAAGACAGCTCATTTAAGCTACTAGTATTTAAAAATTCAAAGACTTTCTTCTTGTCTCCTCCTAGGTCATCTGTTATCTCATTGTCTGAGTCATCACTGAAATTTTATAAAGAAGATATTTTTTTGTAACATTTATGAGACATCTTTTTTTTTCAGCTTAACACAGTATCCCAAATACGTATGGTGAGAAAGAGGCACATAGAACTGAGTGTCAAGATACACTACTTTAATACAGATTATAATTTTTTCTTATTAAAATCTAAAAAAATTAAAGAATCAATGATTATAAAAATATTTTATCAAAAAAAAAATTTAAGTACTTAGCCAACTATAAACAAGGGAACTAAGTTTGTAAAATAACAGAAATAAAAAAATATAAAAAAACAAAAAGGGGCAAAAAAAAACAAAAGTTACATTTAAAGAAATAAGTATAACAAAAAATTTAAGAGACATTCTTTTTATATGAAACATTCCATGACCTCCTTTGTAGTGATGATATAACAAGCAAATACAACTAGTGCAACCTCCCAATTGTTACAATAGCTGGTGCTTAAATTTTTTAAAGCAGTAATATTTATCAGTTTTTTTTTAGCTTCACATGGTATCTTTTACATAGCATGGTAGACAGAGGAAACCTAGTATTATGTGTGACTAAACTTAACACTGGCTTTGCCTTGTTACCAGAGCAAGGGAATGAAAATATAAAATATTTAATTTCCTCACATGGTAATTACACCCACAACATGTTGGGTTTACACACTTACTCCACAACAGGCCTCAATACATTTTTTATTTTTTTTATTTATAGATATTTCCTTTGCTCAGTGACTATTTACGTACATATAACTTTATTTTTATTTCTTCTCAGCTACATTAAAATTATTATATTTTTTAAAAAGTATGTTTCTTTTCTAAGTTTGAAATAAATAACACTTTAATGTTAAAAATATCTATAACTTTTCAACTTTTGACTTACCTATCATAAACCTTATCATCCTTGCCTTTTCTGACTCCATAATCATCATCTTCACTCCCACTGCTACCCCTTCTGGCCCTTCCTCCCTTAGCAGCAATGGGTTTCCTTACTACCACACTGGGTCCACTTGTCACCCTAACAATGCCCATACCATTACTTCTGGGCATTCCAGAAAACCCTGGTCTAGAAGTGAAGAATGATGGAGAAGGCTTTTCATCGCTTTCTGGATCATGTTTGAGTAGTTCATCGCGAGACCTTTCTTCATTCCAACCATGTTTTACTAGAGTATTTTTTATAAACTGGAAAAAAAAATTGTAAAATAAATAACTGAGCTAAGAATGAATGGAGATTCACCACAAATCCCATGTTCACTTTGTTGTAATGATAAAAATACAAAACTTAATGAACCATTATGTATTTTTTATAGTGCTTCCTATACAACACTTTTGATTTCATACTGCTGTAAGTATAAATTATCACTCATTTAAAAAAATATATGTAATAAAAAGTTGAAATACACATTATCAATGTAAGATTAAAAACAGTGTAATAAACTGTGTTACTTGTGTACTTAAAAAAATCCATAATTATAAGTTCTATATATATCACAGAACTTTGTATAAATGGTCTAAAAATTACGTTTTTCTTTTCTTTTTATGCATTGTCCCCACATACAACCTAAGTTTTTCTTAGAATGTAAGACAAGAAGTCTTGAATGGCAGAACTCAATACAGAAAAACAGGGAAATAAAAATATTTCTTGACTCTATGTGAAGATTGAACTGACAAGCATCCTCTTTAAAATATAATTTTGTTTGTTGAGTTTAAAAATAGTAATACAAAAACAAACATTATAATACTTACTAAAGGAGATATATCAGGAAACATTTCCATCATGTTCCTAAATCTTCTCTCTTTAACAGCAGTTGTAAGTTCCAACACAGGTTTCTTGGCAGGCGAGGCAGAATCATCAGAGTCTGAGTCCTGTATTCTTATACGCTTATAAACTATTGGTCCATTTCTAATTGTTGTGTTCGGTGCTGGCATTCGGATTTGTTGAGCTTAAATAGATGAGAAAAATTGTAACAAATAAATTATGATTTGAATAATTTATGAAGAACATTTTCTTATCTCTTTCAATGTTTGAATATATTTTAGTTAATAGATAGACATTCAACATGATAAAAATTCAAAAGTTTTCCTCAATGTAATTTTAATGAATTATATAATTGAAGTCATAAAAGTAGTTGAATAAACTATTGTATTACTTGTAAAATTTATGTGGATAGCTGTACTCATTACCCTTCAGAATTGAATTTTCATGGAAAATTATTAACTTTACTTGGTGTGTTTATAACACAGTTTAGTATTATAAATCATGTTATAGTAAATTATATCAACTTTAATTTAAGGAATGAAAGAAGAGGAAAATTATCTAAGAAAATAATAATATTTAACTTTTTTGAGCTTTTATGGAATTTGCATTTACACAATTAAAATATGTTGATATAATAATTCAAATATGGTTGTTCTACTTTATGTACAATTCATATACATTACTTGCTATGCAACCTCTGTTCATAAACTTAATGTAATTTCTGACCCTACTAAAAGGACAAAATGGTGTAAAATTATAATTATTTTTAATGTTTTATTTAAATAATGAAGAAAATCTACTAAGCTAATTTTTAGATAGTAAAACATGAATAGAAATTACACACAACTATTTCGCTCACTTGACTCCACAAAACATAGGCCATGGATAGTTTCTGGTTAAAACCCGGTACTACAAAAAATGAGAACCTTGAAACGTGACGAGTAGGTCCGTGGCAAACGTGGTCGGGACTTTTCGTTATAACATGTCAAGAGCACGTGTTTTATTGATTTCACCATTAAAATAAAGTTTAATTAATACTTACGAGAAGACATTGGTGCCGAAGTTACTGTCATAGACCCGCTGGCACCTGGCATAGGAGTAGGTTTCTTCTGAAACCTATATTGTCTTAGATAACTTAACACACTGGGGCTAGTACTTTCAGACATCGTATAAAACGATTCTGCAGCAAACTGCACGGAACTTTAATAATAATATTAATGAAAATAGCTAACAAATTTGGAAAGGTTGCAAAACTTAAACCCTTACACCACACTGTTGAACCCTGAAAACAACACTGCGGCCATTTTTATCCGCGAGACTAAAAAAAATGTGTTAGCCAATGAAAATGTTTCAAATTTGACAGTGTATCTTATTTACCAATTAAAAATTTGTACGGTATGTACATTAATTAAATAAAAAATAATAGACAATATTTGTTTTTATTTTAAATTTATTAATATTTATTTATTTATTAATAAAATTTATTGTACAAATTAGAGGTTTATTTGCAACATAATTATCAGTTATTACAATACTATTGTCACTTTACGAATGAAAAATAAAGCAATATTAATGACGAATACTAAAGTATACTTTTTAAGCAACTAAGTGTAATATTTTAAAATAAAGTATTACATCCAAAATTATATAAGGAATAAACATACGTAACGGTACTTATTTTGATTAATTAGTTTTTTAATTAGTTATTTACTTACTTTAGTCATAAAGCAGAATATATTTAAAAATTAAATCATGATATATTTGAAAATATTAACTGATTGAAATAATGTTTGGATTAGAATTACCAATAAATAAAAATTGTATAAATAATTTTGGATGATTAAAAATAAAAATGTTAATTTTATAACAATAATGGTAGAGAAACATAATTTTGTAATAAAGTGATAATTTCATTAAAAATAGGTTAATCAAGATCTGTCAAAGTCAGTCCTGCCACACAGTTTCTGGTTGTCATATTAATAGGCGCGGCCATGTTGGTCTGTAGTGAATAAAATCGAGATAATTTGCTTTTAGGGAAATAAAATTGACACAATATGCCCAAATGCGACCTCAAGACGAGATATATCCCTGCGACATTCGCCTGGACTTTACTTTTGGGCACAACGTCTCTGTTTTTTTATTTTCCGTAAGTATACATTATGTCGATCCGATACGAATTTGCTTTGATTTGACAACTTTCACATGAGATAGTGGAATTACTTCTATTTTTATCCTGGGGCTATGTTTCTATATATGAGTCCTAATGAGCATCCTTTCCTTGTTGTCTAATTATTATATTATAGAGCAAATATGTCACTAGCTTGGATCCTACTGGAGTTGTCATTATTTACACCACAAAGCACTTAGTATTCCTATCAGATTGTTTCTAGCTATAGAAGTGGTATTCCTACCCTTAAAAGTTTAACCTGTAGCCAAATTTGTGTAAACAAAAGCTTGAATCAATATCTGTGAATCATTGTATGTATTATTTCTATTTTTTTTTATAATACTACAGAATATTACTGCAGATATCCATGAAGTTTATTTACATAATAAATATCAATAATACATTTTGTTATGGTGTTAAATTGTTAAAAATATGTGATCAGTTTTCAAAAATGATAATGTGATATTGAATTATATTATTTAATACACATAATATAATATACTTACTTGTTTACTGATACAATTTTCAGTTGTTTGCCTATATTTGTATGAAGAAAGTGGCTTTTATATAGAATTTATTTTTAGTATTGTTATTGAAGTTATAAATACAAAATTTCTCAAATGAAAACAATAAAGCGGAGTTAAAACAGTGAATTTGACCCTATATATTAATGAAAATTATTGTAATTATATTTATGAGATATATTATTTAGTGATGTTTAATATAACAAAAAAAATAACCAATTATATTATTTACAGTTAAGTTTTTATTATATGCAGAACAATGAGTAGTAATTTAATATTAAAAGATGTTAATATTTTTTATTATTTCTTTACATT
The DNA here is from genome assembly GCA_013403705.1 of Heliconius hermathena. Taxonomy (NCBI): domain Eukaryota; kingdom Metazoa; phylum Arthropoda; class Insecta; order Lepidoptera; family Nymphalidae; genus Heliconius; species Heliconius hermathena. The sequence goes on from JAAIXJ010000056.1 coordinate 1,707,399, forward strand.
TTTTCCTATGAAGTATCAAAGAAAATATAGTGTCCAGACACTTCATTCTCTGTTCAAAAATGAAATATAGTGTATTAAGTATTAGAACTCAATTTGTCATTTTCTCTTATGATGGGCATGTGAAAATAGTTCATTGACCTTTTAACTTTTAACTCTGTATTAAAGACAACAAAATTAATAAATAAAACCACTCAAATAAACAATTTTGTTTTCTCTTACAGCTGTCAGTATTACCTTCACAATCACCAATGGGTGCCTGCATACCAAGGTGTCATAACATTTTTTGTTTTGGCCAATTTTACACTGGCCACTTTCATGGACCCGGGAGTTATACCAAAAGGTATCTTTTTTGATATAGTTTACTATAAGTTCCTCAGATTATTATGGTGAACCAAACACCCTTCAAATTTGATTATTAGTATTGTTTTTTAATATGTTGTAAGATAGAACCTTTATCTTAATGTTAGCTAAACTGACTAATGGAATAGGTAAGGTTAAAACCCTTAATCTGTTTTATTTTATTACTGTTTATATTTGTATTTATATTTCCCCATTTTTGTGTTTATTTCAGTAGTACATAATATTTGAAAGGTATTTCTCTTCAAATGTACAATAATAATAACAAGCATAGAATAATTGATATTAAAACAAACAAAAACAAAAAATATTTTTGTTATATCATACAATAATATGTATAAAACAAATACAATAATATGTACATAATAACTTACATATGTAATGATAATAACAATTTTCAATTTATGTACATTGTATATAACTATGATTGTGTATTTATGTGTAATAACATAATGGTATAGTCTGTTTAGAAATTTAGATGGTTCTGCAATTAAAGTTAACTAATAAATTAATCTACATACTTGTATCGAAAGCATTGACCTTAATTCTTATATCATTTACTCTCTCTACTCTAACAAGCATCTAAACAATTTAAAATTGTGATCCATGAAAATTCTTAAGCAAATCTTTTAATATTTTAGTTGTTCATAATTCAAAATCGAAATCATATGTCTTTTATATATTTTTAAGTATGTAAAGCAGTGTATTTAAAAATGGATACAATCAAATCAGCTTCATGTTGTATCCTGCACACAGCAGGGATACAGGGTAGATAGTTAATTAAAATATAAATGTAAGTATTTTATCTCCTCAAGCGGAGATTGAACCCACAACCAGTCAATTTTACACACACTCACACACTCAGTCCCTGCGCCACAACTGGCCTCATACATATAAATATAAATATTAACGTTCCAAAATAGTTATACTATCATGTTACATTTAGCAATATAAATTTTTATATATTATTATATGATTTATATAATTTGATGACACAAAACTAGAGTGTTCGATTTCTATAAATTAAAAAAAATAAAAAACAAAGAAATAAATATTTTCATTATTTTTCAATCCATAAATTATGAATAAGTTCTCGCTGTTTTTTTTTTTGTTTTATTTATTTGATTACTCAAAGTATTGTCCATCATTAGAGACCACTATCTCCCATCTCTCTGGTAGCAATTGAATCCCCCGTCGGAAAAACGACTCATCTTTCGAGGCAATCCAGGAATCAAGCCATTTTTCGGCTTCTTCAAAAGAATGGAAGCGCTGCTCGCTTAAACCGTGCGCCATCGACCGAAACAAGTGGTAATCGGAGGGGGCTATGTCCGGTGAATACGGCGGGTGGGGTAGAACTTCCCATTGAAGTGTTTCCAGGTAAGTTTTGACTGGTTTTGCCACATGTGGCCGAGCATTATCATGTAATAAAATCACTTTGTCGTGTCTCTGCTCGTATAGTGGCCGCTTTTCTTTCAGAGCGCGACTCAAACGCATCAACTGAAGTCGATAGCGAGCTCCCGTGATAGTTTCATTAGGTTTAAGCAGCTCATAATAAATTACGCCCTGCTGATCCCACCAAATGCAGAGAAGAAGCTTAGAACCATGGATATTTGGTTTTGGCGACGATGTTGATGCGTGACCCGGCATGCCCCACGATTTTTTTCGCTTTGGATTGTCGTAGTGAATCCACTTTTCATCCCCAGTGACGATACGGTGCAGAAAACCTTTTCTCTTTTGCCGTTGAAGCAACAATTCACACATGAGAAAACGTCGTTCTACGTCTCTCGGCTTCAACTCATACGGCACCCAATGCCCTTGCTTTTGGATCATTCCTAACGCTTTTAAACGTTTTGAAACTGTTGACGCATCTACTTGTAACGTTTTCCCGAGCTCTACTAACGTCTGACATGGATCTTCTTCAAGCAATGCCTCCAATTCTTTGTCTTCAAATTTTGTCGGTGCTCCAGAACGCTCTTTGTCTTCAAGGTCAAAATCATTACTTTTGAAGCGCCTAAACCAGTCTCTGCACGTTGTATTCGACAAAGCATTGTCACCATATGTCTCAACGAGAATTCTGTGTGCTTCTGCTGCAGATTTTTTCTGAATAAAGCAGTGCAATAAAATTCCCCGCAAAAACACTTTATTTGGCACAAAAGTACACATTTTCACAATGGGAAAATAAATATGTAGTTGACACTGTAGTAAACACTATTCTACTACAATTTGAGGTTACATATAGTACTACTTTGGTGATTCGTTACGGTACGAAATTCCATGCAGAGTGCCGCAACGCAATCTTTCAAAAAACAGCGAGAACTTATCCAATGTCCTAATAAGTTTTTATTTATTTTTTTAAACATATATTTTACGTTACCGCAAATGTCACCATGACACCGTTATTATAATATTTTAAAAAATCAATCATAATACGGAATACAGTGTCCTGACACTAGATAAAATTAAAAAAAAATGGAGGTCCCAAATGTCGACCTACACCAATGTGGCGCATACCACTTGTCTTAACGATTATTACACCGCAATCATTGTTATACACTTGAATTCCATCTAAACCTATTGTTGGGAAGTCATTTTGAAGTTTGAAGGGCATAATTCAGTTGCATGTAACATTCTATTGTTAGGCGCTGTCGTGTGGGACTGTAACCGCGATGGTTGGTGGATCGGTGCCCACTCGGGGGTAAAGTTATATTTAAATTATGTCCTTTCCCTTGACGGGGAATTTGAACGGAATGTCGTAACATAACGTTCACTCTACCTAAGCGAAAGTGTAATAATTTATGAATGAATAGTATTTATATAATTATGTTTACTTTTACCGATATTTTTATTATCTATAAAGACAATGAAATAGTAGAGAGGTCGTTAACGGTATCTACATATGTAATTAATGATATAATTGATTTACAATTTGTTTGTAATATGTAATTTCTTAAAAGGGCGGCGTTGAGTTCCGTCACTAAACACGCAATGCTCCCAGAACTCGTCGGAAAGTGGGGTACGGAAGTGTTTTAATGAGAACAAAGTTTCTTAAAACTAGGTTCTCTGGTTAATTCTGCCTGCTACTGCTATGTCCGGGATACAGCGTGACCCTAAATATTGTAATTTCTTATTTATTAAAGCAAGAATAAATCATTAAAGTTACTAAAATAGAATAGAATAGTTGAGTCCTACAGCCATACTACGTGAAGTTATTTTCTAAAACACCTGTGTGAATAAGTCTTAGTTTTTTATCAGATTCATTGTCAAAGTTTCAATCTACTAAACAAGCATTACTGACTCTTAATACTTACATATACGATAATACGCGACGAAAAGACTGACTTATCACGAGTGGAAAGTGGAAAAGTGCTAGCGTTAGCACGACAGTTAAGGGCTCAACTCCCACTAGCTGCAGTGATTATATTTAAATATCTTAATAATTCCTATGATAATAGATCCCCCTGATAATAGATCTATACATATAAAAAATATATCAGAAACATATACCTTTTATATGTATACAATTTAGGTTACATACAATACTTTAGTTTCACCATTCATTTAAAAGCGATATTGCTAGTACATACAAACATAATATGTATATTGCACAATGAGTAATCACGCAGATTAAGATAGCGTTTTGATGAGTTTACATTTTGATAGTCGCCGTAATGTTTTTGTATGTAATTGGTGTAGTGAGGATATAATATATGTTATTCACTTCGTGCGATTTCGATAATAAAAGGCTAACTATAAAAGAAGCCAGTTGTGGCGCAGGGGCACAAGCGTGTGACTGTACAAGTTGTGGCTTCGATTATCCACTTGAGGACATGAAATATTTAATATTTTCATTTCTTCGCTCTGGTATCCAGGTACAGCGCGTTGAGTTCCTCTTCTCAACACGCAATGCCTTCAGAACTAGGCGGATAGTGGGGAGTGGAGTGTCTTAACACTAGGTTCCCTCTATCTACCCTATTACATGCGGGATACAGTGTGAAGCTGTATAAATCTCTTATGTATTTTGAATTTTGTATATGTTAAAATGCCACAAAATATCGAGTTGGTCTCATGATGCTGCCAGGACCTTAATGGTGGAACTCTTTAGAGGTGTTACTAGTTAGCAACTCGAGTTTTAAAAAAAAAATAGTGCACTACTTTAAAACTATGTAATTTTACTAGTGCTAACTTTTAACGTGCGGTTTCACGTAGTTAAATGGAATTAACTAATCACAGTCGCGTGGCGCAGCGGCACAAAGTGTTACTGTAAAACCGACTGGTTGTGGGTTCGATCCCCACTCGAGGAGATGAAATATTTACTTAAATTTATATTCCCATTTCTTCGCTCTGGTGTCGAGGCAAAGCGCGGCGTTGAATTCTCACTTAATACGCAATGCCTCCAGAATTCGGCAGAAAGTGGGGAACGGAGTGTCTTACACTAGGTTCCCTCTGCCTACCCTGCTGTAAAGTAGTCCTTTATAATTATAAATAAACTAGCGGCCCACTCGCGGCTTGCCCGCATACCACCTATAATACTTACTATTGTTATGCTGCATATACTAACAGATTGATACAGTCAATAATGAACAACTTGTTATCATAATTATGAGAAAGAGCAAGCATTGCGTTTCTGCTTGAGAGGATGACATCGCCGGCAAGGGCGCTCCCCGCGGTACTCGAGCCTATGATTGCGGCCGTAAACAGAGCGTTGAATTATTTTAATTTTACATTTTCTCGAAAAGTATACGTCTAAATTAAATGCAAACGCAAAGTCTATCTAGAGATCTCGGCGGAAAATGAGGGATGGAGTGTCTTAACACTGGGTTCTCTCTGTCTACTCTGCCATAATATTCTGGATACTGCGTGAAGGTGAAAAAAAATATTCCATCCCAAGATATATTTTCTAATTTTATATTCGGGAATTTATAAAACACACAATTGAAGACAATTATTAAAATAATATTAAAACGAAATTTTTACGCCACATTGTCATTAAACCATGTATACTACTGTCGACTGGAGGCCAAGCCCTCCCTAGAAAATATATCTACGCATGAGAATGACGCTATGTATACTTTGTGATAAACAAACTAAGAAAATAATAGGCATACGGCCATGATTCTAATCAAGAAAGCTTTTGCATTTAACTCGTAATCAGTCTTTGAGGCCAGACGTGGCGCAAGGGCACAAGCGTGTGAGTAAACGCGACAGGCAGGTGGTGGGTTCGATTTACACTTGTAGAAGTGAAATAAGGATTTAATATTTTAATTTCTTCGCTCTGGTGTTGAAGTAAAGTGCGGCATTGATTTCCCCCACTCGCCTTCAAGATTCAGCGGAAAATGGGGAACGGAAGTATCATAATGAGAACGGATTCTCTTAATTATAGGCTCTCAGGTTCCCCCTGCTAGAAAATAATTAACGTTGTAAAAAAAACTAATAATTATTTTCACTTTTAAATTGTACACCGGACATGCTTGCACGGTGACGCTAATCGCCGTTATCGCCTAATCGTTGCACCACTAGCCTGTTGATCTTTGAACTTGATACTTACAGTGTTAACCTAACATTATCACTGCGCTAAGCAATAACGTAGCGGTGTGGAACAGTGGCTGACTGTACACTCAATGATTGTGGTTTGGATTCCCATTCGCGGGAATGATTTTTTTTGAGGCTTCACGCTTTGTCTCTAGCGGGGTATCCAGAAAGAACGAAGCGCCATACGATACGGTCTCCGCATATCTGCTTCGTCTAGTTCAGAATTATTTTCTTTTGATTATTTCACTTCCCAAAAGAAAAAGCGCGGCGTTAAGATCCGCCTACCAACAAACAATGCCTTGTAATTGTGCGAAGGAACTGAACGTAATGTCTTAAATCTAGATGCGTAAATTTAAATAAAAAGCACTTCGAAATGGAATTCAACGATTTGTTATCGATTTCATTTACTTCCCATCGAATCGTGTCTTCTCGGAAGTGCTTACGTAATTTTTATAAGATTTCCCGCAAGTATATAATGTGTTACGTCGCCATCCGGTTATTTTAATAAGTATGGTAAAGAAAGCAGTTTTAAGTGCTCTTGTAATTTTAATGTGACTTAAGGCCAGTTTTTAAGTTAAATATTTTTGTTTTTGCCATATGAGCTTTTTTTTAACCGACTATACATAAAAAGAGGGTTATGTGTAGGTATATTGTATAGATTCTGAGTTTCTAGTCTAAAGTCACTCTAGTCTGCATTTGCTGAATCTCGCCGATGAGACGTTTATATTACTAAATATATTTTTGTTCCCTAAGTCCCAATTCGAATCGACAACCATCGTCAAATCAATTCATGCGATACCGAAACATAGATTATTATTTTTGTATATGTTAATGAGGCCATAATCTAGTCGTGACGCAGGTCCACAAAGTGTGACTGTAAAACCGACTGGTTGTGGGTTCGATCCACACTCGAGGAGATGAAATATTTACTTAAATTTATATTTCCATTTCTTCGCTCTGGTGTCGAGGCAAAGCGCGGCGTTGAGTTCTGCCACTCAACACTCAATACCTCCAGAATTCGGAGGGAACGAGGTGTCTTGACATTAGGTCCTCTGTCTACACTGCTATGTGCGGGATACAGCGTGAGGCTAAAAAAAACCGACCACACTCATAGTAACATATTATGTGTAAGAAACCATATGCATATATGTATATCTTTTTAACAATAAGCATAGGTTTATGTAAGGTAATATTTCTTTATATTCTAACATTCCTTTGAGCCTAGTTCTGGATTTTAATCTATGACCATTGCGTGTCAGCAATAAATAATTAAAAACTTTGAGTACAAATGTCATGGCCGTGAGTACTTTTTACTCTTGACTTACGGCATCTCTATTGTTTTTAGATACTATCAAATTAAAATGTTTATTTTTGTGGGTACAACGTAATGAATTGATCTAAATTATTTAAATCTGATGAGTTAATAGTTTTAGAGCTAAATCGGAATATGCTTATGTACAAACAAACATACACTTCTTCTTCTTCTTCTTGGTATAGGTATGGTTCTTAAGAATTGCTACATTTACATTTTAACAGTGAATGCAAAAAGTTCAAACGTTTTCAAAAATGCACTTGCATAACCAAATTGTACCCGATATAACCGTAAGAAATAGTTTTCTCAAGAATGTGTAATTAACGCGAAAAGTAAAGATCAGGTATTTAAAAACGAGTTTTTAATTCATTTCGCTTATAAAAAGGTTTTTTTTTTGCTCCTGAAACTCGATGTTTACAGTTTCAAAGTAAAAGTAGCGACATACGAAGTGCTAAACTAAATAAACAAGCAAATAACAAAAGGATATTTAGAAAAGTTATAAAAAAACCGGAAATGCTATTAGAACGATAGAAATTTGGAAAAAAATTAAAACTATTATCGGGCCGTTCTGAACCGTCATTTTTGATTTCGCAAACATCTTCCGTTCATTAATCCTAAAAAGAGAGTTTGTGACTAATCTCTTTTTATTTAATTTTTTGACAAGTACAAACACGGCATTGTCAAATTTGGGAACCTCGTGGAAGGCCAGAATTTTGTTTTGATCATTTTGTTTTTAAGTAAGTATTTTTTGGTAGACGAATTGCAATTTTTATTTATTTTTCCTATATATTTGCCATTTTTTATACGAAATTGCTATTTTTAAATTTTATACAAAAGTGAGTCACGAATACTCTTTATAATAAAAATATACGCACCAAAACTTATGAATGGTTTTTTTAATTGGTCTTATTATCGCTTTCGATTCGTGTTGCTCATTTCAATTTTATATATTTTTTATTATATTTCTTTTTTTTTTCAATCGGGTCATGGCTTGCGTAACTTTTATAATAATGATTGTAACAACGGCAGCGGGGAACGGGCAAATACACAAGTTAATTAATAATGGAAAGAATAGCTTTATACTTTCTCTTATAATGAAAGTTTCGCTTTTTTTTGCATTTAATATTAGGATGGTGATGTTTTTGTTTTGCAATTGCTATACGGTCGTAGGTTCAAGGCCTGACCTAGATGAACAACTAAAACAATTTTATTTAATCTTATTTCTTACATAGATATTTATAAATAAACTTGTTTTTGTCTGCGTGATGTATAAAATGTAAATTCTCGTTATTTTTTACAGTTATTCGACAATATGGTCGATATTTATATTATATCATATCATATATTAGACCAAACGAGAAACACCAGAAATATAAAAAAATAAACATTCTGACACTGTTGCCACGATGGCTTCGTTTATTATTATTTATATTATATTTTCATGAAAAGTCATAATTTATTAAATTATTTCTTTTGGCATAACCTTTGCACTAAAACCTTTGCAATAAAATATTCATGCCATCGAATGGCTATGTCCATTTAGAGCCTCCTAAAGTTTCCTCGGCATAATAAAATTTTGATGTAAGCCTCTGTAACTGATGATGACATTCTTAAATTGGCGAAGTGATTAATACTTAACTGACACGCTCGAAACGTCATAAACTAAGCACTAAATTGAACATTCTTAAAGACGTTAAAGATAGTTCATCACGTTCTATCCCAGTTACAGTGAGCAGATCGCCAAACGCCACGGTCGCTGCACACTATTTCGTTTCTGTTTTCTCTCTCTTTCTCTTCATGCACGCCTTCTGGAGGTCCTCATTAATGTTATGTGGTCTTCAAGTATAGTATCATCAAATTCGATTCTGTGTTCTCTTATGCCAATCGAGCACTTGAATTAAATCCCTACGACCATGTTAACGAACATTTTCTAGCGTATGTCATTTTTTTGTATAATTTATCAATTTTCCTTCCTTTTTATATAGTAGGTAATAACTTGGTAATAACTGTGTTCTTTCCGTTTAGATTAACATTGCGTGTTTTGTTAATTAGACTATAACGTTATCGTCTAATTAATTCAAGCACTTATCCGAAGCAAGATTCGAACCCGCAACTTACGGTATTAACATAGTCACGAAGCTTCTTAATGAAAATTGTAAATTAAAAAATATTGAATTTGAGGTCGTCCTGTCCAGGGGCACAGGTGTGTGAATGTAACGCGATGGTTGTGGGTTCGATCGCCACTCGAGGGAATGAATGATTATTTATTCATATTTTCATTTCTTCGCTCTGGTACCAAGGCAAATGCCTATACTACTCAACACGCAATGTTTAAAAAAATTCGGCGGAAAGTGTGGAACGGAGTGTCTTAACACTAGGTTCCCTCTGCCTATCCTGCTGTGTGCGGGATACTGTGAAGCTGTTGTAAAAAAAACTTAATTGAAGATTAATGGCCTTTAAATAATAGCAAAGTAACATGATAATTGCGTAAAGTTTAATGCTGTTTCCTAGAGAGAATATCGTGGTTTCCAAGTAGTAAATAGTTTCTAGGTATTCGAATAAGTTCTCAGAATACGTATAGGTTCATTAGTATTCTATAAAACTAGTACTAAATACTTAACTGACTTTAAAAAAAGGCAATTATCAGTTATTGCCGTCGTGACGCAATGGCACAAGCGTATACGCTATGTACCATAAACTCAACGGTTGTGGATTCGAATTCCACCCGGGGAAATGAATTATTATTATTTTTTAATATTTTCATTTCTTCGCTCTAGTACCTGCCTTGTTACTTCTACCACTCAACACGCAATGCCTAGACAATTCGGCAGAAAGTGGGGAACGGAATGTCGTAACACTAGGTTCCTTCTGCCTACTTTGTCGTACGCGGGATACAGCGTGAAACTAAAAAAAAATAGTGAATGTAAATATGTGGTATTGTTGGAGTTAGCTAATATTCAGTTATGATCTTACGCACGTGTGATAAATTTCGTAAGTCTAATGTATGTTTGTCCATTATTAGAGTTAATATTTTTAAATTAAATGTAAATTAAGTATAATCAAATTTAGGGAACGACTTTCTCAAAATTGGTAAGGTATTTTTGGAAGGGGCTTGTATCTACAATACGTGCATATCTAAAATCGGTTTATTTTTTTTAATTTAGTTTTATTTTTATGAACCAGTCGAAGAAGAACATATTATTTTATAATTCATTCATTGGTTTTCTTTTATTATAGGAAAAAATTACTTGATTCTATACTGGTTTGCAATCCATCTCTTAACACTTAAAATCAGATTAAAACAACATTTTCTTAACGTCAGTTAAAATCTTTTTTATTTTGCCAGTCAAGTTTCGTAACGCACGTTTAAAAAAATTCTAAAAACATAAATTTATGTTTTCAGTATTGTTTTTGTTTTAGGGCGATTTTTACAGTAATAAAAAATATACGTTTTTTGTAATATTTCTTTTTTTCTTGTTAGTGTTAAATAATAGTTTCACAATCTATGAAAAGAAGGAGCAGCCTTGTGTTCCCTGTTAAAAATGGAACGTCCTGAGTAGGCGGCCTTTTTAGGTTCTTTGATGTGACCATGGAAATTGCAATGTGTGATGATAACATTCTCAAGCGAAATCATTTATAGAATAGATGTTGGCAAGGACATTTACATAACTGATTTGTTTAAAACTTATCTCCCATATACTCCCATTTATAATATGGAAGAATGATTTGATTTGAAATATTTTGTAGTATTTGCACATTGACAACTATTTGCGATGTACAGACTACAATAAGTGTAATATTTATTTGAATTTTTTACCCCAAATTGCGTATTGGGTGCTCACAACATGCTCAATAACTACAAATTCAAGGTTGGCAAAGCATCCGAAATCGCCTCAGTTCGTGGGCGAAGCTTTCGCTAACCATTGCTTTGTTTACAGTCAATGTCAGTGAGATGGCGTATGACTGTAGTGGTTTTAAGACCAGTTTTTAATCACGTGGCGAATTGGATTATTATCATTTCTCTGATCTGATAGCATTAGCGTATCTATAGATAAACAATAAATACATAAAACAATATATCGCAAGTCGAGCTTAAAGTGGGGAAAGGAGTTTCTTAGCACTAAATTTCCGCTGCCTATCTATGTTATATGCGGAAAACTGAAATATTTTCACTTGACAGCCGATATACAAAAAAAATAAAAAAATATTACAAAATACAGTTAACCTATTTCAAATATTGAAATGGAAAAGTGAACTTGAAATGAACGCTCGAGTAAGAGTCACGGTCTGGTGGAGGCGGCAATTAACCCGTCGTGGGTGACTGTTTGACACAGTTATTGATTTAGCAAATTGCACAAAACACTATTTGCATCTTGATTGTATTATCCCGGTAGTTGCTGCATGCTACACTGTATAATGTAGCCTAGGTTACCTAGGTTACCTGGGTTATTGCGATGCAAAGTTCTATTTATGTATCTTCTACTTACTATCTAGTCAGTCGTTTAAGCCTCGTTTTGTGTGGCATTTATTAATTTTACATACAATATTTGTTATGGTTTTTCAAAAGTTATCGATTGGTTTTTATAAAATTATACAAAATAAATAAATCAGCTTCACGCTGTATCCCGCACACAGAGGAAACCTAGTGTTAAGACGCTCCGTTCCCCACTTTCCACCAAGTTCTGAAGGTGCATTGCGAAGAAATGAAAATATTAATGTAAATAAATGGGTGAAACCGATAAAAAAATGCAAAAAATATTTCATTTCTTCGAGTGGGGATATCGAACCCACAACCAGTCGATTGCACAGTCACACTTTGTGCTCCTGAGCCACAACTGACCTCTTATTTTTTATGTTTTCAAATATATTTTATTGCCATGATTAATAAATTAATATTTATTTGTCGTATTTTAAGTTAATGGGCTTTCAACGTGCTTAGTAACTGCACTGATACTGGTGCTGGACAACAGGGATTCTACTTTTTAAATAGAATAGAATATTCTTTATTTCACAAATAAAATTACATAAAAAACGAAAAACATAGAAACATATTTCGCACGCATTTAAATTGTAGGCACAGGTGGTCTTATTAATTCAAGCTAATCTCTTACACACAGACTTGTTTAAAGAATAACAAAAAGGGAATACTTTTATAGTTTTTATTTTTCTTAAGATGGAATAATTTTAAATGCAGAGTGTTTATTATTTTTTTTGTTCTATTTCTTTCTCCTCCTTATTTATTTACTATAAAATGTTAGATAAAGACTTAGTCTGTCAAATTAGTTATTAATTTACAATTAAAATTAACAATGCGATAATAAGTTATAAACAATATCTATGTAACTTTGTATAACTGACAAAACTTACACACAACCATGACAAACTTAAATGATATATTATTTACTTTGTTCATATTGTACTCGTAAAAGTAAAACCTATAATATAGGTAAGTATAAGGATATGTGAGATGTGCCCTTTTCCATCACCATCACACAAATTGGGTTAAGTAACGTTTATTTGAGTCAGGTGTAAGGTTGGCTTATTTATTTATTTAGATCCGTCTTTTTCGTGAATTTCTTATCCGAAATCACTTGTGCATCTGTGTTTAACGAAAATAAAAAAAGTCTTAGATGAAATTGGACTTGTGGCTCGTGGAAATCGAGCAAGAGTTTTAACTAATTAAATTATAGGTATGTTCCTACCGAGTCTCATTTAAATTCGTATACGGCTGTTATATTTTGTTGCTAACATCTCTCGGGATTAATTTAAGCTGAAACCGTCGGAGGAGGACGCAGAATATTACACAATAATGTGGTATTACACCTTGCCTATGGATATAACACTAGCGGCAAAACAGGCAGGTGCAGGGTAGGCGGAAGGAAACTAGTGTTAGGTCACTCCGTTCCCCATTTTACATCGAATTCTGGAGGCATTGCGTGTTGAGTGGCGGAATTCGACTCAAATAAATATTTAATTTCCTCCAGTGGGGATCAAACTCAATACCAGCCGTGTTTACCTAAACCTACCTATCAAACACTTGTGCCCCTGCGCTACGACTGGCTTCAAATATATTTAAAGATTTAATGTTTCCTCCTCCCCAGCTCCACCTGACGAGGACCGCGAGGACGACTTCAGAGCGCCGCTGTACCGCAGCGTGGAGATAAACGGTATCACGGTGCGCATGAAATGGTGCGTCACGTGCAAGTTCTACAGGCCGCCGCGATGTTCGCATTGCTCTGTATGCAATCATTGTATAGAGGTATGGTTTGTTCTGCTCTAGCTTAGAGGGATAAGCGGAAGGAATTTAGTGTTTGGAAGTTTTGTTCCGCATTTTCAGTCCAATTATAGGGATATTTTTGTGAGAGGTGAATTTGAGCCCGCCGAGAAAACTCGGCGATCAGACCCACAACCATCGCGTCTACAATCACACTGCGCTACGACGGCCTATACTTTTTTAGATATTTGAGATTTCCATTCTTGTTATTGTCACATTATAGGGGATAAAAGAAAGCAGTTTTAAATTACTCAGTGATGAGCGTAGGAAATTATATCAATCCGGCATGGATTGATATAATTTCCTTCTTCAGAATTTTTACCAAGAAAAAATTCAGCCTGAAAAATTAGAAAATGAAAAAATTTTAGACAAAAAATCAGTTTAAAGTACATCGTTCACTCCCGCGTACATACCCTGTTCCTCGCTTTCATTGCGAAACATTAACATTTATTTATTCGTAAACGCTCTATTTTTTCTTATTGTACCAAGAAAGAAATTTAAATACTTCGAATCGAAGTGGAATTCACTTTTCTGATAACTTGGTCCTTTCCGCCCGACTATTTATTGTTAGAATTACAAGTGTGCAGCTTACTCTCGCGAGGTTATTGTAGTCCTTAATGGGCCAGCTTCGCGTTAGGTATATTACCTAAACCCTATAAATATACTATCTGACACAAAAAACTATCCACCAGTAGTTTTAGAGATTAGCGCGTTCAAATAAACAAACGCTTCGGTTTGCTCTAGCTAGCTCGCTAGCTTTATAATAGTATATATTAAAATACGACAGGAGGAACCATTGATAATAGAATAATTGAATTAATTGATGTGAAAATACAATTATAACCTCAGTAGTTAATAACAGTTACAAAGAATAATAGAATCAAGGTCGTCATAAGTAAATTAATGCCAGTTTAAGGCATAAATTCATTTTGTTGAACAGAATCTTTGCTATGCATGCATAAAAAATATATGCAAATAAATTCTCAGCAATATTATGTCCCACAAAATATAAAAATATGCCCAAAAACTTGTTAAATTTATCTTAATTCTAAAATTAAGACAAACTACTTATAGTTGTAATGAGTTTATATACGCACTTAGTGTACGATCGACCTTTTTATGGTATGAAACAAAATAATAGTAGGAAAAAATCTCACTTCTTATGAAAAAAGTATAAATAATAATTATTTATTTATAAGTAACGAAATAATTATTTATTTTTATGAAACGAATACAAATTTTAACTTTGCTTTTGATTAATATTTATTTAGAAAACGTATAAAAGTTGGAACGTAGCGGGACTCGAACCCGCGCCTCCTGGAAACCGACCAGGCGCTCTGACCACTAAGCCATATGTTCTGGTCAAGCTACGTCGAAATTTTTATACGCTTGTTACAACTTATTTATGTTGTTAGCATCTCTGTAGGGAGATTTTTACAAATTTCCGCTACCCAAAGATAATTACTAAGAATTGTCGTCGGGCAAGAGAGAATGCTATTTATCAAATATTTTATAACGGAGGCGCGGGTTCGTTACTTGATTTTTACTTGAATTTCGTTACTTGATTTTTCTAAATGTGAATTGAATTGACGATCATGTCGTGAAATATCAAAATGTTGCCATAAATAAATTTAATAATATTATTATTTGTAATATATATTTTTAAAGTTATTTCATTAAAATTTCCAGACGTTTGACCACCACTGTCCGTGGGTGAACAACTGCATCGGGCGGCGGAACTACAGATTCTTCTTCTTCTTCCTTATATCGCTCAGCATTCATATGCTGAGCATATTCGGATTCAGCTTGTACTACATCATGAACAATAACAAAACGCTCACGCAGGTCGAGCCTATTGTATCGTATCCTTTTTGACATAGGAAATTTAAGGAAAAAGTTTTATTTTAATGTTTTGTATGGTGGAAAAACCTCATTTAATGATAAATTTAGTTAAAGAATTTGAGTTTTTTTTTAATATAATAAAGCCATAATCTTTTTGTATCTTCTGCATATTTCAGGTAAAAAATATTATGAACATTAATGAATCAAATATTCGCTATTTTGATGATTTATAATTTGATTGATTTATCTCAATCTTACGAATATCACCAAAGGATATGACAATAATAAAAATTCACCAGGAACAAAAATGATATTTAGGTTTCTTTCATAATGTTTCATTTAAAGTAACACTCTAGAATACGATTTAAGGCTGTTTATACAACTATTTCCGCAATTTGTATAACCCTTAATTGCCTAACCTTAAATTCAGTATGGTAATAATGGGCATAATAGCCCTCCTCGCGATCCCGATATTTGGTTTAACGGGTTTCCACATGGTCCTCGTGTCTCGAGGGCGAACGACGAACGAACAAGTGACGGGCAAGTTCACGGGTGGCTACAATCCGTTCTCGAAGGGATGCTGGTATAACTGTTGTTACACGCAATTTGGACCGCAGTATCCTAGGTGAGGGTTGATTTTTCTTTTTTTTTTCTTTTCTGTTGTTGTGTGAAAAATTGTATTTTGAAAAATTAAAACATAATTCGTGAAATATATGTACATATGTGTGTGCACACAGCTTATTTCGATTTCTTTGTGCAAAATTTAGGCACAAAAATATATGCATATATTTTTAAAAAAAATAACTATATAAATAAATAATAAATATAATTTTAAGAAACTCCTGTATATTTAATGGTTAAATATGCATATATTTAGTGCAATGCAATAAGTTTCTTGTCGTTCTCTTTACCAACACAATTGCTTAAATAAAAAAAAACAGATATTTTAATATAATAAACATCGTAGGTTAAATAATCGACATAACGAATATGACGTTCCGTGATGCGAAGTGACAGGAAACTTGTGCGTGAGTTTATTTATTCTGTGCATAATTATCATAGTAGTAGTAGTAGTCTAGTTTATTCTGTGCATAATTATTATAGTAGATTATATATATGAATATCTTTATTATTATTTCTTAGATTAAAATATAACCATGTCTTTCAAATGCGCGCAGTCCTGTGTTTATCCTAGAAAACAGGGGGTCCCCGACCTCACAGGGGCTTTGAAAAATATTTATGTATACGTCAACTGTTCGGGTGTACCTAAGGGTCCCGATGTTTTGTAGTATGGCACTGTGTCATACCAATCAATGACTATATTATTAATCATCATCATTTACGTCCACAGCTGGATATATGGCGATGGTAGTTATTAATAGTAATATTCGTACATTAGTGTAACATATAGTACGATGTGGTATTTCCAGCCTAGTCCGTCCATCCAAGTACATATACAAGAGCAAGAAGCGCCGCTCGGGCGCCGCCATCTCGACGATAGCGGAGCAGCACGCGCACGCGCACGCGCACCCGCACGCGCACGCGCAGGTCAAGACGTACACGGCCGACAACGGCGCCGCGCACCGCCCGCTCGGCGCGCACGCGCACTACAACAAGGTACACGTGGAAATTTCAAATATTATATATATGAATATCTTTATTATTATTTTTTAAATATAACTTTATATTTTAGTAAATTTTCACTGTCTCTCGCATATTAACTAAGTTAGAAGGAAATTTTAATGTTTCAACAATTGTTTTTTAATTAATTATTGTCAATATCATATTTCTATATTCTGTATATTTGTTTCATTTAAAAGATATAGGAAAAAGATATCAGGAAGTATTTTTGGTAAAACACTAGGTACCATTGTATAACAATTATTTCCAGTACTTATATGTAACAAATATTATCTATGAAGATAGAGCAAAATTTCTCTTAACCAATTAGTTTTAAGAACATTATCAGGAAAGAATAAATAATTTAAATCAGCTTTACGCTGTATCCCGTACACAGCAGAGTAGACAGAGGGAACCTAGTGTTAAGGTACTCTGTTCCCCACTTTCCGCCTAATTCTGAAGGCATTGCGTGTTGAGTGGCGGAACTGTTCGCCGCGTTTTGCCTCGATGCCAAAGAGAAGAAATGAAAATATAAATTTAAATAAATATTTCATTTCCTCGAGTGGGGATCGGACTCACAAGCATTCGCGTTTGCAGTCAGACTTTGTGCTCCTGCACCAACTCTCGAAACTTAAATAAAAAAAGACCTGACCATAAAATACCTCACATAGATTTTTAATGTAACCCACCAACTGTAACGGAAATAAACAAACTGAACAAAATATCTTAACCTAAACGAAACATCCCCTTCAAATCCTCAGCTATCTCCCGGTCGCGACGAGCACGAGGGTGACCTGGAAGGCCCCGGGGCGTCTCAGTCCGCTGACTGCGAGCCCACGCCGCCGCCTCTCCAGCGCCGGGGCTCCTCTGCCAACCTGTTCCCGCCAGCGGAGCCTCATATGCAGAGACATCACTATCCACGGCTGAGTCCGTTGAGTAGGAACACTAGGTTATTATGAGTTAATAATCATTGGGACTAATTTTCTGCTGATTTAATTTTTAACCATTCTCTGTATTTTCGTTATCTCGATCTTTTTGGTAAGTTTTATTTGCTTATGTTATGAGAGAAAGAGTTTGTCTTAAATATTATAAAACATTTATAGACCATGGTGATCATAAGTTCAAGAATTCATTAATATACTTAAATATTTTTTGTGTGCGAACTATGTGGAGTTGTGGATCGTGTAACATACTCACTCTCAAAAAATAAAAGTTATCCATAATTTCTCACCAGCCACGGCGGTACGACGACGTCGGGCTACCGCGTAGTGATGGAGCCACTCCGCTACGACACGGGGGCCAATGGCGGCGCGAGACCCTCGCCCACCATGCAGCAGCGCATCAAGGCGCTGGGGGTGCCCACGCCGCTGGCGGTCAGCAGCCCCGTCAGGAGGTACGTGTATGTGTACGTTAACTCGGGTGTGTGTGAGTGATGAGGAGACAATACATAGAAGAGTGGATAGTGTGTATTCGTATGTGTGTTGCGGAGCGGAGTTACGTGTATGTAAATACGTGACTAAACTTAGGTATATGTGTGTATGGATAGAAGAGAGGACACAGAAGGTATAAGTGTATTCATGTGTTTGCGTGTGTTGAGGATAGGTGATATATGTATGTCTTTGTATGTATGTACGTCGATACTCAATATTTTGTGTAAAAATGGAGCCTCTTGGCTATGACACTAGGAGCAACAGCGGCGTGTGACTATCGCCCTCCATGAACCAGCATACCAACGCGCTCGAGGTGCCCACGCGGCTGGAGATGTGTGTGTATTGGGTAGATATATGTTTGTGTAGACAGGAAGAGTGAATAGATATGTGTGACAATGAGTGATATATGTGCCTGTAAGTATGTCGGTACTCAGCATGCTGTAAAGGAGCCACTTCAGTATAGAACGCAAACGATTTATTTTATTTATATAAAGAGATAAAATAGATTGACTGAATTGACTTACCATCTAAAATTTTAATATTATTAATCGATATTGTTATGTAAATTTATGTATTAAAATCCAATAATTGTCACATTTAAAAAAAATATTAAAGATCTCACCACATTCCAAACAATACTCACGAATGTGTAACGATATACAAATATATTTATTGATATTCTGGAATTTTGTATATTACGAAGTATAAAGTAAATTGTCCCCACACTGATTGACTTTATATCTTAGTTATTGATATGTCTTCGATTAGAAATCGAAGCCACAAGGATCAGATACAATGTGCTGTTATTAAGATACGTCAAAATTGCGTCACTTGTCAATAATAATGAAGTTTTTTATAGCTAGGCAGAAGAAACCTTGGTAGCTCGGTAGTCTTAGGACACTCCATTCCCTTTAAGACACTTCTTATCCCCATTTTCCCCTGAAATCTCGAGACATAATGCGTGTTGAGCTGTGCAACTTAACTCCGCGCCTTGCCTTGTAATAATAATATAAAAATACAGGTCTTACAGGTAAAATACAATTGAATAGATGTTATGCATGAGGTAGACTGATTTATTTGTTTGTTGATAAATCGACAATTTTCTAATGGAAACCAAAAATGTTTTTTTATAACTGAAGAACTGTGAATGAATGATTTTGATTGAATTATAGTATGTGTGTCATATTTTTATTAATTTACTAAGATAAGAAGGATGAATGCATATTATTTGGTTGAGGAGATTGATTTAAATTAATAACATTATATTATTGTTAATTGTCTCATGCTGAGTTGTTTAAATGAGCGGAAATTCAGATATAAAAAAAGTATTTAGGAATAAACTAACTGTACTTAAATTAGCCCTTAATGTATAGAATCGTTAGACAGATTTTATTCTATAGCATATTATTTAATTTCTATTTCTGAATTTTCGTTCATATAAAAACCATAAATAAATAGCAACTAATGTTGGGTGTCCACACTTTTTAAATTTGGAGACGCTTAAATGTTGCTAGCTCAAAATTTGCATTGGATTAATTGGCGACAATGGAAGATTTATCATAGATATATAGGTATTTATTTTACCATGGCCTCTTCCCATTGCATTACTTTTACTAAAATGTTCTGGAATATTAACTCCCTGTCCAAAATGCATTGCTTATACATTCTTTTTATTTGGTGTCGGGTCCTTGTTCTGATACGTTTAATTGTGTAAATAAGTTTTTTTTAAGTCTTAGAGTAAAAAATAATAATAAACTTATTTAAACTCTGTATATATCCGAGAGTATATAACTTTATTATTCAGCATATGGATTGATTCCTAAAAGTGAGTCCAAAACCTGTTGCATTCAAATTGTTATATATATGATTATGTATGGAACATTTAGTATTATAATTATAAATTAACTATATATTTTTTTTGACGTTGACCTCTCAGAATAAGGACTTAAATTATTTTATTTGCATGTATAATACTTTGCCACACATTGCCATGTCTATTGTTTTGTATACACAAATATTTTGAAGTGTCACGTATCTTTATGTATGTCGCTTCATTTTTATACCGTATTCCGCTATAAATTTGATATTTTACATTCCACAGATAAATGTTAATAATAAAAATAACATTATTCAATTTTAAAACGGAATACGTTACTACTCAAATATCTGCTTATACATATATATTTTCCATAAACTAAAGATTTCGGCTCGAAGGACCAAATGCATTTCATTTAGTGAAATATATTATACATGGTCATACAAATTTAAATATTAGAATAATTTTCTAAAGGAATTGCCCAATATATTTAATCGCTTAGTTTTACACATCGTACATAAAAACACATTAGCATATATATTTACAATATAAATAAAACTAATTGAGTTTCATTTATAATATATAAAAATAGTGCAAGAAAGTACAAAAAACACTATAATTAAACACAAGATACCCCGTGACGTGATTGCTGGCCGTGAATTAATTTTGTTTCATTAATAACAAAGGTGCTTAAATGTGAAATTTATATATTTCTATTTAAACATACAGATTTATTAAAATTATCATATATGTATTGTGTAGTATTTGCTATTATGTTATAATAAGAGAAACCGTTCTTGCACACATCAGTTGCAGCCATTTAACCTGTGATCGAAATGACACGCGTTAGACATTTATCACACTGATCACGCTAGGCCGAAATTAGTTTTCATATTTTACACACATTTATTATCATAAACAAAACACAATCATAACCTAAATATTAAAATAATATGACCCAGCATAGTGTGTAGAAAAAAAATCTTAAATTATTCTTAGAAATTAAGACGTATTTATTACAGTTTATGTTTCTCTAATTAACCTCAAAATTAAATCTATTTTCATAAAAAAAAATTACAATATTTATTATATAAAATAAATGTTTCCCTAAGAGTAACTTAAGATCTTTTTATATTGAAATTTGATTTTCGATTCTATCCGTCCAGTTGGTAATATTGCTTGTATACTTACATATTTTATCTGTGGTGGCATTATGTGTAAATGTATTATATATAAAGTGAATTTACCGCTTACTGCGGCAGATGGACCTAACGCATAGAGCCGACGTGTCGACGGTAACTCGTTTTGTGTTTGCTTTTGTTTGTGTGTGCGTGTGTTTGTGTTTACGCTTAGTGTGGGTTGGTGGTTGTTTATTATGTAACTTTGTTTTTTTATTTTAGCGAATGTGTTCTCTTTTTAAATTTAAACAATTAAATGCTTGTTTTTTGTAGGTTTATCGATTGATTGATATAGATGCTTATTTGCGTGACATCACTATACAGGTTGAATTGTCGATAATACTTTTTTTTTATTTAATGACAGGAACTTGGTTGATTAATAAGCGTATGAAAATTTTATAATTTTATGATATATTAATAACATAAGATCTTTGATTATCGTGATTTTTAAACATCTTCAACTTCATAAAGGAAACTAATTTAACCTGATTAATATTGTGGTATTCGAACACACTTTCCAGTAATCTTTGGACAGAGTAGAGAATACGTCTATCAGTTGATATAATTATTTTATCCAACTACCGCCATCGATTCCTTAGTTTTTCTCACGTACTGCCCTAGATTCTTGCACAATGTAAAATTTCTTGGACAAAACCTTGCCCTGTCATAATGGGTTTGAGGCTTTAAAGTTCTTATGAGTGAATATGGGGCCCATGTGGTAAAAAATTAAATAATCCTGTTAAAATAGTTTCATCTAAAATTTGCGATATATTGTTATATACATTATAAAGTTATGTATAAAAAAATATAGATTTTTCTCACGTTAGCTAAAAAAGTATACATACATATTTGGTTTCCACCAACTCACATGTAAGATATAATTCCTTAGATTCCGCAGTAGAAAGTGCTTTCTTTGATATCTATATACTTTCCCATCACGAAATAAGGGCAAACTACAAAAATACAAATTTAATTTGATTTTTTTTATTGTATAGGTCGACATGCGTTCCTTTCTTTGATTTTATAAAGCATGTTTTTATATGCACAAAAGTTGCCATCTGTTGATAATATTTTTTGTAGATAGACATTATTTCATTTCGCTTGCTGCATTTCGTTTAGCTTTTTACTGTCGTTTTTTTTTATTTTAAACTTAAGCAAAGTCGAAATTAAATTTTCGTCAGAATATTATTAATTATTAATAGATGGTATATTATGTGTAAATTCTGTTTGATTAGTACTTTTAGGCCATAATATAATATAAGCGATATTTTTAATTATTCATCATATTTTCTCTAATTTATAAAGTATAAATTATAAATAAATCAGAGTTTACACAACCTATTTGTACTTAATTTGTACATTTCTTTCTAATTTGCAAGCTGTTGTTCCCAAACGGAGCAAGGGCGGAGCGCGACGTATACAATGGCCGGTATCGGGTACCATCGCATATCTATGGTCCGATTGTGATCAGAGACAAAAGGGTAATAGGCATAGATAATACGCCCTTTTTATATAAAACTTTCCTTTTTTTATAATATTCTTCTTATTTATTGTTATTAGGCATGATTTTATATTTGTTATATGTGGATTCTTTTGAGGATATGTAGATTTTTTTTATATAAATTGTTATTCTATGAAGTAGAATTTTATACAACCTCTCAATGCAAGAGAACTTCTTAATGTTGTCTTTTGTAGAATGTACAAAATTACATTTTGCATTAATACTGATATTTTTTGATATATTTGATTCCCCTTTAATTTTTACTTTGAATTTTTTATTTATGATACAAAATATTATCAACATATTTTGCTTCACTCAATTTTTTTTTATAAAAATGGTTTTTTTTTTCTGTTTTATCACCGGCCCTATACGTCTCACTCGCCTGCGCTATTTCGCTTGTATATTCTGTGGAAGATCCTATCATGCTGTAATCTTTTCTGATTTTTATTGAAATTTCAAAAGAAAATTATGGACACTCAACACAAATATTACAAAAAATGTTGTTGTGTTTGACTTATATTATGACATGAAATTATTTCAAGTGTATAATAAGTGAGTGATACAAACATGGTGTTCTTCAGGATATATAGCGATTTGATGATGATAGGCTTGCAGTAGTGTTATGTAGAATAGTGTACAGGTGGCATGGCGTTGGCATGCTCCCCGCAACCGCTGGCCTCCGCTCACACGTTCAGAACTAGACGCTAGACGCTTGTCAGCCACCGGTTTAACAATGTTGGGTGTCGAAGCTTGTATAGAACATTTGCATTATTTATTCTTGTGATTTAGCAAAGATTGATATGAGGTCCTAGAAATTAAACCTGTCAAATATGTTTATTGAAAGTTGCTGTGTTCGGCTAAGTGATACAAAATTAATTTTGCATATGATTTCTGAGATCCATAACAATCTATTGTAGAAAATTACAGTTCAAGTTTAAAGAAGTCGTACATATGACTGATGAGCAGTTAGGATTATTAAATATAATGTAAATTCCTTTGCCTCGGTGTACATAACATTACAATAAATAGAGGCTAAATTCGAGCAGAACCATTGACTGAACATTGTTGAACCCGCGGCCGCAACGCGTAGTGGGCACAGAGAGAGAAGTTCTGAACGCGAGTGTCGGGGCGGCGCAAGCTTCCCCCCGCATCTCCCGTCTCCTTCTGTCCGTAGGCCGTACGATAACGATAGCGAGCTCGCGCGCTTATACCCCTGACGTGACTCGAGCGCCGCACCCACCGCACAGGTCCGCCCCCGGCACGCCCACGCCGCCGCGCCGCCCCGACCACATCGCCGTGCGCGCGTCGCCGCAGCGCCCCGCGCCGCTGGCCGCGTCGCCCCAGCGCGGCGCCTACCTGTGGGCCGAGCGCGCGCCCTCCCCGCGCGCGCGCCGCCGCCCCGCGCGCCCGCTCTCCTTCGTGCGCGCGCTCGAGGTGCAGGACCAGCTGGAGCGCGCCCACCCCGCGCCGCCCGCGCCCGCCGCGCCCGAGCGCGCCTCCGTCTACGACTGCAACTACGAGATCTCCGTGTGACCCCGTGAGACGCCCGCATTTAATATACTTATGAAACAGAGTTATAATGGTATCTTGTAAACTTGCAATATAATGATGTGATCGTCAGTTTTTGAATCTCCAAGTAAAATTGACTCATCAGATTTTTTATTGTTTGAACTGTTGATTTTCGACTTAACATTTTTAACTTGTAGAGCAGATATTTTAGCTAGGGAAGTTACAAAATATTAAGAACGTTCAAGAGCTTTAGTTCTGAACGAATTTTGGTTGTTTTAAAGGGTCTCCTATATTTCGAAGAAATGTCTAAATTTATAATATTTAATACTTAATAGATATGTGATTTTTAAAATCTTTTTTGGATGTCAAAAGATTATGTAATATTGACCCAAAGATCTCATCTGCCGAATTTTTAAAATTCTACTCGTACTTAGAAAAAATAGTAAACTATTTAGATGAAGGTTTCCTAAATGACCTGAAATTGGTATGAGTGTACTGAATTTACTAAAAGAAAAATAAAAGAAATGTATGTACAGTATAATATGAAAAAAAAAGAAAGTAGTGTTGCAGGAATATACTAAATAAGTGACTTATAATAGTATCAGACACCCTCTTGAAAATTAGAAAAAAAATTATTCGGTTAACTGCAACACATTTCTGACTTCATATATTATATATCTGTGCAAGTATTGAAAGTTATTATTCCTTATGTCAAATCGAAGAAACTTAAGACTGGCAACAAATGTCTTTTGTACTGTATTGCCATTTTACAGTATTTGAATTTGTAAAAAAATATAATAAATAATATATAAACGCTGAGTGAAGAACATTCATAGATTTAGCATTTTTTAAATGTTAAATTATATTAATTTTTTGTACATAAAATAAAATATTTATTAATCTTTCTTACCACGTGTACCAAGTCATTAGATAAATAAATTAATTGGTTTATCGTGTGAAATGTTAGTTTATTTTGGGAGTCCACTGTAAATATTCTACAATAATTAATAGAATTTGTATAATATAGAAATTAGATAAAACACAAAATGTATCTTATTTGACTTAATGTTGTAATGTACAGGCGACACTTTTTAAAGGTTAAGTGTGTAAATAATTTGCATATAATATAAGAATAATATAAGTAATATGTACTGTTGTTAATGTTGTATACATTTGTGTGTATTTATTTAACAGTGCCAGTAACTAAGTGGTTCTTTATCTATTGACATATCAGTGGCTTTTCTTTTTTGTCTGTGGCTTACTTTTTTGATGTCAAAAAACATTAAAATTGTTCAATTATTTTTTTTATCAGCTTCACGCTGTATCCCACACACCGCAGGGTAGGCAGAGGGAACCTAGTGTTAAGACACTCCGTTCCCCACTTTCTACCGAATTCTGGAGGCATTGCGTGTTGAGTGGCAGAACTCAACGCAGCACTGAAATGATAGACAACT
Organism: Heliconius hermathena; assembly: GCA_013403705.1. Taxonomy (NCBI): domain Eukaryota; kingdom Metazoa; phylum Arthropoda; class Insecta; order Lepidoptera; family Nymphalidae; genus Heliconius; species Heliconius hermathena. The sequence goes on from JAAIXJ010000056.1 coordinate 1,733,221, forward strand.
CAACTTAGCCTCGACATCAGAGCGAAGAAATGGAAATATAAATTTAAGTAAATATTTCATCTCCTCGAATTTGGATCGAACCCACAACCAGTCGGTTTTACAGTCACACCTCGTGCCAATATAATATAAGCGCCACGACTGGCCTTTCTGTTTAATTATTTCTTATTTATAATTTGACTTTTTTAACTGGTAACACAGATTATGAGAGTCAAATGTTTTCAAAATTTTTATTGTTATGCGTAATTTTTATTTTTGTAGCACATCAATTGTATATATGTAATTAAAATATTTAAATCGATGTTTTAAATTTTAGTCTTGACATTAATTTTCATTACTGTGAAAATTACACGTTCAATAATAAAAAGAAATATCTTTTGAATTTAATTTTTTTTGTCCAGATGATTTTCAAAATTTACGATTGTTGGAACCAAGAATGTGTTCATTATGTGTTTTACGTTAAATACGTAAAACGGTGTAGTTTTCAATGAATTATTTTTATTTCGCCGCTCTCGTATGTTTTGGTAGGAGTGTCTTGACACTGTTTTTTTCTACCTTGTCTGCTAAGCGGGGCAAAGCTGAAATTAGTTATTTCTTTTTAGTATTAAACTTATGTAAATTTTGTTTAATAATAATGATAGTTACTATTGAAAGTCGGTTGTCTTATATGATAATTCTTATCTAAATATGTTATACTTAATTTGAGTAATATATATCGCGTCCCATAAATTTTTCATCTGTATAAATATATTAAAAAAATGTCTGAAAACTAAGACATCCATTTATCATGTTCACATTCCGTATCTAAGGACTAAATATTTGCCATTTCGCGTACTTAATAATAAACTCATTCGTTTTTTTGTTCATTTATTCATCCTTTATTTTTTTTGGTTAAATATCTCTCCATGGACACATTTGATTCCCTCTTACCAAAGAAATGTTGAACGTTATGTTAATGTATTCTAATATGACACTCTAAATGATACTAATGTTACCCAATAAAGGAATAGAGAAATCTATACTATTTTAAGATTTCTAAGAAGAAGAAGGTCGGTTTTTAGTAAAATTTATATAGCAGTTTGTCTGACTCATTAGACAGACTGGTTTTTTAGTTAGATCCCTTTTATTTGAGTTAGGTTACTTTCATGAAGGTGCGAAATATTTTTGTGTAATAATATAATTTATCAGTAAAAGTCTTCATCCAATGTTGTTAACTCAAAACTTGTCTTGTTATCTGTAAGTTGTAAAGTAAATATTAAGGTTGATATTTTTATGGTTCATTGTTTATTTATGTAAGCAAATTTTGAACTCATTTTTCCATTTAAATGACATTTCAGTAAATTTGAACAGTGAAGATTTTATGGATAATTTTGTATAAAATTATGACCATATGTGGACACGACTGTTGTGAACATTCGATAATTTAAAAAAATAAAAGTCATATAAAACTTTTTGTTAAAATTTAAACAATGCCTATTGCTTCATGTTGATTTATGTACACGTTTTCTATTCACTGTAAGATAAGAATTTTACATAAGAGTTACAAATGTAGTTTTAGTGTTTTGACATTATTATAGCTCAAAGTGTGTATGGAGGGATTCCACTAGCAGTCCACCAAGTTGAAGATAAAAGACTTTCTTGTACATTACGCCTCCAACAGATATCGTTATTACCTATGTGTATGTGACAGTGTTTTATTTTTGTATTTTGATAAAATTTGTGTAAATAATTTTCTTATTTTATTGATATTAAACTCGATTAATCAAGCTGTGTTTGATTAAACAAAGTGACCTCGTCTTTTTATTTTTTTAAACAGTTTTTTTGGAGGAACAGGGAAATTTAAAATTTTATGTGGCAATGCAGTTGTAATAGTGAAATAGGCGTAGCAAGTAAAAGTTAGTGAACTGTAGTATTAAAAACTAAAAAAAATATAAGGTGAAATTCGTATGCAAATGAGTGAAAGATGAAAATAAATTCTGTAGTACCTACTATACCTTTCATTTATTTTTTAAAATGATTAGTCACATCTTATTTATTTTCTATATAACTAGAAAACAATCATTTCGATGTATAGAATTTCTTAGAGATACCAAAATGTTTTGTTAGTCTTTTTTTATTGACTAGTTTATTATATATTTTTATTATACAAAAGTTAATTTATTATTATTTGTAATATAATTATTATGATGTGGGTTTTGGAGTCTTATAGAATAGAATAGCATGTAATTTTCTTCAACAAAACATTTGAATTTTTAAGTGAAGATATGGTGTATAGTTAGTACTCGGCAGCTGCCAAAGCTGTCACGATGTAAATGTTTTTAAGCGTAGCGTATTGCCATTGAATTCTTAAAATTTTAAAAGATTATTCCATTAAAAAAAATGATTATTTACTATTGTTGAACGAGTTAAAATATAGATTGTTGTCTATGGCTTCACATCTAGCAACATTATCACTTGACAAGTAAATGTCAATGTCATTGTATTATCTGTAAAATATTCTTTTTCTGTGGTCTTTCTTGTCGACGGGTTAAGAGTGTGAGTTTTGTAAATTTATATGAAAATAAATCCTATAAAATCTGTGAGAAAAAGTGTATAAAGGAATTATAAAATTCTTCAACAATATATTTGTGATAGCTCCTGTGGCGTAGTGTATATATTTTATTGTGGTTACTATTCATTTAAAAAATATTTCTCTTCGAATAGTGCACCAATTGTACTAATGTACGAATGATCAACAAAAACATTTACTAAATCTGTTCTTTGCATTATAAAATATAGTCAATTCAGAGTTTTCTCATTAAGAACGAATAATACCAACCATATCAAACAAATAATAAAGTACAATAACATTAGTTTAAAGGTTAGTTTTTTCTTACAGAAGAACCCAACATGGGTAAAATAATGAAACCGGGGAAGGTGGTGCTGGTCCTCAGCGGGCGGTACGCAGGGCGCAAGGCCATAGTAGTGAAGAACTACGACGAGGGCACGTCAGACAAGCCGTACGGCCACGCTTTCGTCGCCGGCATCGACAGGTACCCACGTAAAGTACACAAGCGAATGGGCAAAAACAAAATCCACAAGCGGTCCAAAGTGAAGCCTTTTGTTAAGGTTAGTTTATATTATTTTTAATAGGTTATGTTATTGTCAACTTATTATATTATATCTATGTATCTATATAACTTGGTTAGGAATGATTAAGACTGTCATAAAATAAATTTACCATCATCACCTCGTATTTCAATAAATGTATTTATATATTTTCCAATATATTTCTAAATTAACTGGAAAATGACAGCCTAAAATTGTGCTACTAAATAAGAGGAGCAGTAACCAATGTATCTGTTCTATACAGTTAAAAATATTATTGAAATTATAGATGGATTAACATTAGTTTTTAGATGATGTAGTTTTTTATAACTCAAATCTTCTGTTAGAAAAATTGGTATAAAATAGGCTTATAAGAAATAATATATTCAGATATACATTAATAATATATTCATATATATATAAGATTTTCTGGCTGAATTGCTGTTTTTTTATAGCCTCATGCTCCACCTTGCATACAACTGTGTAGGCAGTTGCATTGAGTGGGAATCAAACTCACAACCTGTCACATTTATAGTCACATGTTTGTGTTCGTGCACAATACCTGGGCAATAAATATTTAAAAATTGCTGATTTTTAGAAAAAAATAGAAGATATGAAAATAATAGTTAAATATATGTTGCATGTTTAATATAAAGCTTGGCTATATTTTGAATTTATTGAAAGTAAGTTCAAATGTAAACATTTAGTGCCACTGAAATATAACAGAATGTAATATTTGTATATTGGAGTGTATGAAATACAGGGAATGTTTATACTTGAAAAAAGTTAAAGATAGACAAATCCCAAAATTTTACATCTCATAAAATCATGGACTTCATACTGCTATATAGATAACAGGGTTGAATTTTTGAGAAATGATCTGTTTAAATGGAAAACTCAATGCTGAACTTTACTTATCAGAGTACAGAAATAAAAAGGAAACTCATTCTGAGTGAGGACCATACCATGGTCTTGCACCCTTCTTCTCAGTAATAAATTGTTAACCATTTCAGTCAACAAAGGCTTTTAAAAATATTTTTATGTTATACATATACATAGAATTTTCTTGTTATAAATATTTTTTGTTATTAATACATAAATATGGTGTTAAGGTTTAATTATATTTTAAAAGTGTAACTGCTTGTTGACAGCTCTGCTTGGCAGAACTGTCTTCATTGTTAGTTAATGGTAGTAGCTCTATGAAGCTATTCTGACATTTATTAATAATAATTAATGATACAAAAGTGTAATAATTGTAATAGTGCTATTTGAGTAAATGTTTTAATTTTGATTACTCATGTATTCATCCATTTTTTTAATAAATCCATGTATATCTCTTTTAGGTTGTAAACTACAATCACCTTATGCCAACTCGCTACTCAGTTGACTTCAGCTTTGAGAAATTCAGTGCAAAGGACCTCAAAGATCCCGCAAAACGCAAGAAGCTCCGTTTCAACACCAGAGTGCGTTTTGAAGAGAGATACAAGAGTGGAAAGAACAAGTGGTTCTTCCAGAAACTTAGGTTCTAAATACTTTTAAAAATAAACACCTAAAAAAAGCTATGATATCTTTTATTACAAAATTTCTAATATATGGAAAACCTGACTAAAAATTTTTTTGATGATTTAGTGTATTAAATCAGAGTTCCCCAAACTTTTGTGTTGTAGACCCCTTGCAGGTTGTCATAGACCCCTAGGGGTCGATATAGACCACTTTGGGAATCACTGGTTTAAATTGAAGGAAGACATGCATGTTTTAAGGTGATACACCCAGTCATAAACCTCAATAAGTTTGTTTGAAATTGGCTTACAATTTTATTAGGGCAAATAAATTAAAAATATTATATACTATGTGTGTATAATATTTTTTGAGTAATTTAATATATGAAAATATTACTATTTTATTGTGAAAAAATATTTTGCTAAAAGAAATATTCATTATAAAACAATCTTTACCAACTGAACAAAGTTTATTATTTATATACGCACTAAAGCCTTTATTTATTCATGAAAATCCAACAATAGAAAATGTGGAAGCTTCATTGGGTAAATCTTTGTATGTCTTTAATTGTGTTGGAAAAAACATTGGAGAAAATGTTGAAGTAAATATTGTTTTAATTAACTTTATTTATTATATTAACCCATGGTTTTCACATAATATGGTCGTAATTAATTCAAATACGTAGATCATATTAATTTAGTGTATACTAAATATGTATATTAAATTTTATAATATGGGGTACTCTTAGGTTAGTAGCACAACAGCGTAAACAGAGAATATAGTGTTCAGACGAGTAGTCCACTAACGTTAAGAATCGTCATACTAGGTCATCAGAAACCATCATCATACTTGTGCGGCAAATAAAAAAAACGAGTGAGAGTCGAATTCACAATCGCTTAGTCTAATGTCTGATTCTATTATAATTTTTCAGATGTAATTTTTTTGTTAGAAGACAAAATTTTAGTGTGGATGAGTACAGCCGAGGAAATAAAACAAGTAAAGTATTCAAAATGTATAAGAAATATTTTGAGCTCTTAAGTGAAATTTAAGACCCAGTTCTCCTTTAATTGTTTTACTTGTAAGCCAAGTTTAAATATCGGAAGAATAATAACAACGTAATAATCCAGCAAGCACTAATGAAAATTGAGGCCAGTCATGTCGCAGGGGCAAAAGCGTGTGAATGTGTTTACAGTGCGCTAGGTTGTGGGTTCGATTCCTACGAGGAAATTAAATAATTCTTATTTTTATTTGTTCGCGGTGTTCAGTTTCGCTTTTTACCACGCGATACCTCCAAAATTGCAGAGTGACTTAGTAAAGTTGAAAAAAAAACTAATGAAAATTACGGATAACATATCTGTGGGGATTAGATAAAATAAAAATACAAAATTTCTTTAATAATTGCTTTATTTTTTAAATAAATTATTTAAGCAGTCTACCTAGCGCCCTTCGACATGCTCTTGGGCATACATTTGTATAAAGTGAATTGCGGTTAACAAGTTTATAATGTGATATGATATATGTTACTTTTCTTGTGAATATTAAATAAATGATTATTTTCAACTTTTTATTACAATTTAAACGAAAATGAAGATATGGCGATAACTAGAATGATGGTCAGGTCTCTTATACAGGGGTTGTATTTTATTTATTAAAATTATATAATTTCTTTTTATTTTGTATATATTCTTATTTTTTTTATTATTTAAAGCACCTTATATAAAACATTAAATATTATAATTATTAAAGGTGAATTCAACTTGAATGAGTATAAATGTTGTAGCTTACTAACATTCAATTTCTTATGCAATTTTATTTTCTATATTTTAATTCAATAGAGAAAAAAAACTTAAATCAGTTTCACACTGTATCCTGCAAACAGTAGGGTAGGCAGAGGGAACCTAATATTAAGACAACCCGTCCCGCACTTTCCCCTAAATTCTGGAACAATTGTGTGTTGAGTGGCGAATTCAATAAATAATTTATTAACATAAGTTATAAAATTTGTCCACTACCAGATCCAGTCCGATACCAGTATTAAAACAAAAACATTTTCGAAAGTAATATATGATTAAAATAATTACGAAAATCATTCAAACAAATTCAATTGTATAATAGCCATATACAAACAACTTGCCAATATTTTTTAATATAGCAACCCCAAATAAAAATTTAGCAATTCCAAGTTAATATCAACATCACGCGGCGGCCATTTTTGAGATTCTTTCGTCTAACTTCTTGATTTCCTTCTGTAAGCTGTCGATATTGTGTGCGAACACTTCTTGAACGCCTTGCAACAGTTCCTTGTTATTTTGTACTCCACTAGATATAGTGCTTTGTAATGTTTCTAGTTCGGTTAGTGATTTGCCAAAGTTACTTGCTGAAATATAATAAAATATAAACATGTTATGTTTAGCGTTAAAAAAACATATATTATATTATATATTTAATAATAATTTCAATAATAATAAATTCAATTTCTTGTGGATTGAGGTGGCGCAGCGGCACGAAGTGTGACTGTAAAACCGACTGGTTATGGATTCGATCCCCACTCGAGAAGATGAAATATTTACTTAAATTTATATTTCAATTTCTTCGCTTTGGTGTCGAGGCTAAGCGCGGCGTTGAGTTCTGCCACTCAACACGCAATGCCTCCAGAATTCGTCAGAAAGTGGGGAACGGAGTGTCTTAACACTAGGTTCCCTCTGCCTACCCTGCTGTGTGCGGGATTGAAGCTGATTTATTTTTTTAATTTCTGTGGAAAATATATATAATTTTTCGCAGAAATTGAAGAACATTGTCTTGATAACTTAATTACATAGTAATAGAAAAGAGAAAGTGCGAAGCAAGAGTGTCTGCTGTCTATTTCTATATCTATTAAAGATTTAAATGATTTCCATTTCATTATATTATTACCTTGATTGTGCAGTGCCTCTAACGCCTCCATTCTCTCCAATATTTCGGAATGTGATACACCATCTATTTGGGCCAATAGTTTGTGTAATTCCTTCACCTGTAAGCGATGAAAAAAAAACCATTATTAATAAATGGACTATTCTTAATAAATGGACTATTCTCGATAAACGAATTATCCAAAACAAATAGAACTTTTCAATTTGAATCTGTATTTCCTGATGATATAAGCGCATTCAATTTAACTCAGCTGAATGTAAATAGATAAAATTTAAGATTTATATAAACAATAAATAGAGGCCAGTTGGGGTACACTTGTACCCCACAAGCGTGTGACTGGAATAGCAAGGTTGTATAGCAACTCACCTTTGCCTCAACCTCAGCCTCGGCGGGTTTGACAGCTGTTTTCAACGCGTCAACGTTACTCAGTAGTGATGTGATGCGCGCTTCGGCCGCTGCTAAATCAGCAGGACGCAGTAAAGTTGCCTGATTCGCTAGTGATGCCGCTGCACCGCATAGTGTTGCCTGTTGGGAATAAAAGTGTTATTCCACACTTAACAATGAAAAAGAAATTCCTTCATTTTAATGATTATAAAGTAAATAAAACTAAAGATTATAGGGGGTGCAAGTCATATGTTTATATTTTATAAATTTATTTTAAATTCAAGGTATATTTTATTCCACATATAGCAGAGTAGGCTGCGTTTACCAAGTTTTAGTACACTTTATTCTCCGTACATTACTTCGAGATATTACGTGTTAAAAACACGTAATATCTCGAAGGACTGCACGCCGCGGGTTGACAGGAGAATTAACTTAAATAACGAGTATAAGATCAAGTATCACCTCTCCAGTAGCAGCTTGTAGTCTTCTAAATGCTTCCTCGTCTCTTACACCAGCTGCCTGCTCCAATTTGTGTAGTCTGTTAAATAATACATATAGTAGGTACTTCATAATTCACGATCTTTACCATGTCAGGGTAGGCAGTGGGCATCTAGTGTTAATATTTTTTTTCACACGCACCGCACTACTTTAGAGATTCCCCTTTTGATTCGATTCTCGGTGTTGAGTTCATGTTCATGTGTCTCAACATGAAATATGTTGTGAGGCGGAACCCAACACCGCGCTATGTTTACCGAAGTAGGGATGAAAATATATCTATAATAATTAATTGTAATGAATTTTTCATATCTATCGAGATAGATTACTTAAAACACTATAAAGAATATTGTAATTTGTACAGAAAGATACCACTTGTTTGGAACACACTATATCACGCAGAAAGTAAGGCAGAGGAAACCTAGTGACAAGGTACTCCATTCTTCAATTTCAGTGCAAAATCGAGATACTGAGTGAGTGGCTAAACTCAATGCCTTGCTTTCTCTTGCACGAGTAGGGAAGTGAGAAGATTCATTTCCCCAAGTGGGAATCAACCACAGCCCCAATGACAATGAGGGGCCGTGGAGTCCCAGTATACCACAATGGCCTTATTTTATATTATTAGTTATAGTACTTTTAAGAAAAATATCTAAAAAGTAAAACCAAAAAAAAATATTAATTTTCAATACCTGTGCTCTAACTGTGCTATCCGTGTAGTCTGTGCTAGATTAACTTCTGGTTTAAGCTTCAAGTGTGCTGTTACAATTTCACCTTGTTTCTTTTTCCCATTGATACTGAGATACTCCCTGGAAATATATATATTTTAAATAGGCATTATTTTATGTATTATTAACATTTTTAAAGTGTTACTGCATTAGGAAAGAAAAATATTTTCCTAGAAAACAACGTTTTCCGAGAGGCAGGGGTTGTTCAAATTTATTTAAAAATCAAATCAAATCAGCTTCACACTGTATCCCGCACATAGCAGGGTAGGCAGAGGAAATCTAGTGTTAAGACACTCCATTCCCAATTTCCGTCGAATCGTGGAGGCTTTGCGCGGTGAGTGGCAGAACTCGACACCAAAGCAAAGAAATGGAAATATAAGTTAAATAAATATTTCATTTCCTCGAGTGGGGATCGAACCCACAACCAGTTGCGTTACACTTTGTCCCCTAGCACCACGACTGGCCTCAAATAAAATTTATTTATTATATAAAAAAATATTATTTGAAGTATATCTGTAATGTTTTTTTATTTATTTAAAGTGACAGTATGTTTATTAAATCTTCATTTATTAAATCAATTAATAACAATAAGAAAATATATTATCTATATATAAAAAAAAATTGTAATTCATTGCTGTATGTACATGGAACATATAAGAGAAAATCTGTTATTGCATCTGTTTATGTTAATCTCAGAAACGGCTAAACCGATTTTAATGCAGTTTTCACTGTTGTAAATTAGCAAACTTTCTTTAACATTAATGTTTGTTTTATTGCAATCGGCCCATAAATAAAAAAAAATGTATTATCTTTAAAATGATGATATTATTACAAAAGTCAGATTCAGTCACAAATTTCAAATGAAAAAAATAAATAAATGTAATAGCATAAGCAGGCAAAGCCATAAGCGGGTTGTTAGTTACAAAAATAAGAATTATGTAATACTCTAAGATTCTTAAAAGCTTTTGTATATATTTTTAAATATTTTCAGTTTAAACTTACTTCAGTTTTTCTGCTTTAGGATCAATGTCTTCTCCCTCCTCAAGTTTCAGTTCTTCCAAAAGTTTCTTTGTTGTGTTAATTTGAGCTGCCAACTTGGAGTGCTCATCCTAAAATAAATATATAAAATACAAAATAAACATTTTACTTATATTATGTGGGCCTAAGCTCGAGTGGTTTACTAGTGGGTTACTAGTACTAGTAACCTATGAAGAGTTAGAGTTTTTTTTTAGAAGTGTGCGTTGTTTTATTTTTTGTTTTAGGTATAATTGACACTTTTATAAATAATTTAATTTACTTGTAATATTCGATTACTTAGTTACTTTTTCCAAGCTGTTATTGCAGTATGGAAAGAGCAGAATCCCTGATTATTTTTTTTTTTTAGCTTCACGCTGTATCCCGCACACAGCAGGATAGGCAGAGGGAACCTCATGTTAAGACACTCCGTTCCCCACTTTCTGCCGTATTCTGGAGGCATTGCGTGTTGAGTGGCAGAACTCAACGCCGCGCTTAGCTCGATACCAGAGCGAAGAAATGGAATTATAAATTTGAGTAAATATTTCATCTCCTCGAGTGGGGATCGAACCCACAACCAGTCGGTTTTATAGTCACACTTCATGCCGCTGCGCCATGACTGGCCTCAATATCTATCTGTATACTATTGTTCAAATAAAAATATATACTATATTTAAGTACTTCAAACTATTTATTATGATATTAGATATTTTCAAGATTTTACCTTTTCACTTTCAGTAGCTTTGTTTTCTTGTTCAGCAACTTGTTCTAATAATTCAGAAAATTCACATCGAAGTCTATTGTAGCGTTCCAGTGTAGTCTCAGGATCACCTTCAGCAGCCAATTCCCATTCTCCAGCTCTGTGAATATTTTATTACGAAATTATTTTTAATTTAACTTGTATGCTTTTCTCGCATACCAGGGTAGGTGGAGGGAAACCTAGAATTAAGAAATTTAAAAATTTTCAAACCACTAAATCTTGAGTGGCAGGACTCAATGACACTTGACCCAATGCACAATTTCTACCACTGGTAAAATTTGTGCAAAATCAATTTAATTATAATAATTTACCTAAGTAGGAATCAATCAAACCTACAACTATCACGTTTACAGTCAGACACTCTTTAACAACAGCTTAATTTAGCCATTTTAATATTAAAATATTTAATTATAACAACTAAATTAAGTAAAAAATATTCAAAACTAGATTAATAATTGTTAAATACTGAGAATAACAGTATACCTGTACCCAATTCGAGACTTTCTGCTCAGTCTATCCGAAAAATCAACGTTTCCAGTAAGAAATTTGCCTTTAAATTTATTAAATGAATCTTTAACCGAAAGATGTAACTGTTCAATTGATTCATTTTCTTCTTCTTCATACGGTTCTGGTTGATCAGCTTCTGGTAAGTCACCGGTTTCGTAAACATCAGGTTGGTCATAGGCCTAAAATTATAGATTTCGTTAGTACTAGATATACAGGTTACAAAATCAATAATTTTACGATGAATGTATTATCTACACTTACTATGCCGGGAAGATTTTCATATTTGGGATCTGCCATTACGTATTCAAGTAATATTTAATTTAGAAAGCTTATTATCTGATATTTTGATTCGTTTTAAAAGTAAACCTTTATTTAGTAAAGATGACGTCAGTAGATTTAGCGAGACAGTGACTAAAGCTAAAACTTCAAAAGAAATATTAATTGTCAAAATGACAGCACATTCCACATTCATCTCGTTTAACGCATTAGCTATAATGTATAATTTTTACATATAATATTTAAAATCCATATTTTTTTAAAACCATTAAAGTAATAAAAAAATCTGTGCTTTAATATTATTCATCTGAATTGAAAAAACATTAAGTAAATATTTATATTTGCTAACCTATTGGATACGTACACGTCACTTCTGTTCAATGACAAATTTGACTTTGCTCTGTTGAGTCACCGATATTCTCGAATTATTGCGGCATTGTATTTCATTTATCGTCAGAATTGTTTCAAACAGTACGTTATATATATTCAGGAACCTCCTTCTATTTCAACAGTGAATTAGTAAAAACCGCCATGAGTCTCCAGTGGACTATCATCGCCACATTTCTGTATTCAGAAATACTATTCGTGCTGTTATTGACATTGCCGATCGCCAGCCCGGCAAGATGGAACAAATTCTTCAAATCGAAGTTTTTAGCTTATATAAGCGGGCAGGCTTCGATATACTTCGTGATCTTGATCGGGGTGCTGGTCCTGTGCCTGCTTGATGCAATTCGCGAAATGCAAAAGTACTCCAGCATTGAGTCGTCAGACCATCAACATTTGGATGCGGAAATGCAAGGTAATATGCGCTTATTCAGGGCACAAAGAAATTTTTATATCTCTGGAATCGCCTTATTCCTTCTCGTTGTTATTCGCCGTTTGATCCAAATGATTTGCGAGTTAGCTGGGCTATACGCTCAATCTGAGGCCAACTTCCGTCAAGCGCAAAGTGCTTCTGCTGCTGCGAGAACTCTCCTTGAGAAACAAGGTGCAGGTGATGAAGTTGCAAAGAAAGAGGTTGAAGAGTTGAGAGGACAAATATCAATCCTAGAAAGAGAGTTAGCTAAAGAGAAAAAAGACAAGGAAGCCGTTAAATCTCAAGCGGAAAGCTTGAATCGTGAATATGATAGGCTTTCAGAAGAACACAGCAAATTACAAAAGAAAATCACAATTGCTGGAGGTGATAAGAAAGATGATTAAATTCCTATTTTAAAATAATATCTAACATAAAAAAATAGTCATGGTAAATATGTTTTTTAAAATCTATGGTAATCATAATTCAATTATCAAATCAAACTTAAACTTTGTTCACTAAAATGATGTAATGCTTTATGATTCAACTTAGGCCTTGAAATATTTGTTTATCTTGAATCTATTATAATAAGCCATTAAGCACATTCAAAATGTTTATATATCTATAGTAAAGATATTTTTTTATAAGTGATTAATATAGAGGCTGTTGTGGCCCAGTGACACAGTGTCTGATTGTAAATGCAACATGGGTTCTATTCCAACTTAGGGAAATGAATTAGGTTCATTTCCTTGCTCTGACAACATGATGAGATGTGACATTGGGTTCCGCTTCTCAAATTTGGGTAGCTGAGTGTTTTAACACTAGTTTCTCACACTACTTTGCTATATATGGGATATAGTGTGAAGTTAAAAGAAATATATAATATAGATATGAAGATTTCTTTATACTTATAATAATATAATAAAAAAAATTAATTAGTCAAACTGGGAATGAGGAAGTTTTTAAACTTGTATTGTTTTCTATTTTTGTACAAATTTAGTTGAACATGTTTTACTTACAAAAATTATATCCTTATAAAATCTTTTTTATATGAGATGATTACTTGAAATTAGTAATTGTTATAATAAAAAGTCTGATTATATTATGTGTTTTGCTTTTTTTATAGAATGTATTAAGGTTGTTTATTGTAGGTTGGAATGTTGTTTTTTTAATAAATAAAACCTAAGTTTGCTTTCTTCTTTTTTGTTTTAAAGACTAGTAAGTAGTATCCAAGTAATTTTTTATAAATTGCATTTTCACTTATTTTTTCTGGTAAATACTAAGTAAAGAACAAAATAAAATATTGCTTAATATATTAAAATATATGGTAATTCATATACTAAAATGTATGTTAATGTTGCATGGTTAGGTTTTTGGTGTGTGGTTGAAATAAAAATCTTTATTTTTATTTAGTTTCTTTTATTTATTTTCATTCACTGAAAAAAAGACTTCATACTATATTTATTTTATTTTAATTTCAATCAACAATGTTTTATATATAATCTGTTTTCAAATACATAGTACTTACAGCTTACAAAATTAACTTTAAAAAAAAAGCTAATCTGGAAATATATGTAACTTAATTATTATTAAAATTGTAATAATATAACAAATCTATTTAAATTAGGAACATATAAATATATAAAATATGTATATTTTATGATTATATTACAAATTACAATTCATCTTTAATATTAACCCTGTATTTTTCATTTTCAATGAAACCAAGACTGTCCCAGAAGGATTTTTGTCCGAAGTCAGCATTGCTCTTCATTTCTATTTTATTAGGGCCTGCTATATCAAGGTAGTTCAGTTCAGGTACTCCTGGTTTCACTTGTAACCATTCTGGTGCATTGGGTATTCTAGGCACTCTGCAAAAAAAGGCTTATTAATTATTAAATACCTATAGTTGATATTGTGGGGCAATGTGCTAGCTCTGTTGGTTAATGAGGGAGTTTTATCACTGTTCATGGGAATTAATTACTTTCTTTTCCCTGTTTAGGCAAGACATAGTTTAGCGTTGTGTTCCACCAAATAATATTGCATATGACAATATCTAATGCCATGTATAATCCGCGCAAAAAGCTAAGAACGAAGTGTCACGACACTAGGTTCTACATACGTTCTACAAAATCGTGTAGCAATTTTCTTTTGTTTAGCCATGTAATGGGCCAGTTACAAATCATTGCATATAATAGTTATGGAGTCGAAACCTACTAGGAGAATATTTTAAATATAGCTATCTTTTTGAGGCTTCGCCCGCTTAAACTGCACGATTACTTATTGACTAATCGAAGGAGCTCGAACTAAATACATTAATTTGATATATTTTTTTATTTGCGAGCAAATTGAAATAAAAAGAAATACTAAATGTTAAGGGAAGCTTGCTAAAATATAATAGTGAAAACTGTATTTAAATTGGTTAGGTCATTTCTGAGATTAGCGTATAAACACACTAATAAAAATTTTGAACATTAATGTTTTGCGTTCTATTACTTTGATAAATGCCAATTGTATTATTTTTTTGTTCACATCGGTTGTTATTGTTATCATCAGTTTTTTCATTTAAAAACAATTTTTAAATAAAAAAACTGGTGATCTCCATCGCACTTGAAATGTCAATCAGGTTGATGAAGAGTTTTGGCTGCGATGCCAAGTCTTTGTAACGTTACTGTTTCCTCAAATTCTATAGGATATATCGCAATACCTATATGGTGACAACATTCTATATTTAGTTAAAACTGATTCGTAGTGAATTAGTAGGTAATTATTTAGTTATTTTCGCATATAGCAAGCACAGTACGTAGAGAATATAGAGTTAAGTCACTCTTTGCCCGATGCAACGCCCAATTTTCGAAACGTTGCGTGTTGACTAGAATAACTCAACCCCGGAGTGGGAATCGAACCCGTAATCGTCGCTTTTACTGACAAACGTTGTACTGCTGCGCTATATGGTCCACCACAATGTAAAATGTGTTACAATATGTTGTATTATATTGCAATCATTATTTATATACAATACTTAAATAATATAGCGTAATTTCATTATAAGTTTTATACGCAGGTATAAAGTATACATATATCCAGAACTAGGTTTATGCAAAAGAAATTCAATATTAAAGTTATCTATGATTCGTGCGCGTGAATTAATGAGTTGGGTACACGTTCGAAAATTTAAAATTAATCGTATTTGCAATCTCGCGTCTGGATTTTTTTTTCAGGGATCATAGGCTCCATTGGTATGGGTATTTAAATATTACATGTATGGGCTTAATGTTATATGCATTACGTGTATGGTATCTAAAGATATTTTACAGGTGAAGCCTTGATTTTACTTTTATACTGATCTTTTTTTCTAGGGTGGATACTAGACTACTCTGGAGTAGGCACCACAGAATACTTTCTAACATACTATAAGTATAAGGTAGACACGAACCACCCAGCCCCCGTTTTTTTTGTCCCAAGATCGTAGGCAGGTATTTATTTGAAATTATTTGTCAAATTCAAGCCAAGAGAAAGCATTTAGTAAAAAAATTGAAATGTCTTGACGTGACCGAAATTTTGTGTTAAGGTTTTTTATATTATAGTCTTAATGATTTATTAATAACAATTCTGGGAAGCACTAACTGTTATGAAATAGGTACGGCGACGGACCGTCCGATCCCTCTTGTCTTACGGACATGTTAATCCTGCATCAAAGGAAAATTGACCCAAAAAAGTTACTTGTAAACGTTTGATCGACTAGTGCCGGTGTCACCATTTTTTTACCGTCAGATTACCATTTTTTTTAAATTGGGATAACGCCTTGCAAGGGAAAAAAATCAACTCCGATGGGGCAGGCCAAACGCTTTCAATGAATTTATTGATTCCCGTCCGAATGGTTTTTTTTTAGTAAAGAGATCAATGAACTATTTTTAAACATTTTTAAAGTGTTATTCCACATTTAGGAAAGAAAAATACTTATTTAGAAAACGTATAAAAAATTGAACGCAGCGGGACTCGAACCCGCGCCTCCTGGAAACCGACCAGGCGCTCTGACCACTAAGCCATGCGTTCTCGCCAAGCTACGTCGAAATTTTTATACGCTTGTTACAACTTATTTATGTTGTTAG
>JAAIXJ010000056.1:1749862-1771526 GCA_013403705.1 Heliconius hermathena
TTATCTTTGGGTAGCGGAAATTTGTAAAAATCTCCCTACAGAGATGCTAACAACATAAATAAGTTGTAACAAGCGTATAAAAATTTCGACGTAGCTTGGCGAGAACGCATGGCTTAGTGGTCAGAGCGCCTGGTCGGTTTCCAGGAGGCGCGGGTTCGAGTCCCGCTGCGTTCAAATTTTTATACGTTTTCTGAATAAGATCAATGAACTACCTATGAGACGGCATAGATAACAATGGTCCATACTTTCATTAAATAAATATGTTATATAAAAAAAAACGACTTTTTGTTCCTTCTATTATATATGAAACGCTGAAATTGACGTAAATGCAAGAACCTAATATTATAGCTCTTCCCTTACTGGTGAAACTACTGGACTTAAAAGGTTGAAGTTTGTAGATGTATCCTACGAGAAAGAAAAAAAACGAGATTTTTCATATTAAGTTTAGAAATCCACGCAAAGCTTACCCATTAGTCATATAACTGTGTATCATATCAAGAAGTGCTTCTCTCATGCTAAGATCCTCTGCCCTTGCTCGTGTCTGGTCTTGATAGCTGAACAGCAGGAGTACATCGTCAGCGTGGCTTACACCTAGGTTAATAACAAATAAGATATATGTAATTCTGCCATTCAAAACACAATCAGGCGCGTCGTGGCGCAGGAGCACAAGCGTGTGACTGAAACGCGATGGTTGTTGGTTCCCCACATGGAGGAATGAATTATTATTTATTAATATTTTCGTTTATTCGCTCTGGTACCAAGGCAAAAGCGCAGCGTTGAGTTCCGTCACTAAACACACAATGTCACGAAAAATCGATGAAAAGTGTAACTGCTGAAAAAAGGTGAAATAAATAAAAAAGAATCCTATTATAAAGTGATAGCAGATATTGAGCCATAAAATGGTACAATAATAACTCATCAAATTGCTGCAACATAAAACCCTTTGTAAAATACTGACGCAAAATATTTTGTTTGATCCACGCTTGTACGCTTTTGACGAGTTTCATACAACTTTATTTTTCAATCATTAGTCATGAGGATTTTATTTAGTTCTTTAGTGTACTTATTAGGTATACACATTTTGTATAATAGTAATAAAAGTAACAAAATTCAAATAGTTGTTTCGCAGTGGGTCAGTGTCTAACAAAACGCGATAGTTGTAATTTCTCTCTCCTCCTAGGGCATCTCCATCCAGAGGATCTCCATCCAGGGGATCTCCATCCAGAGGATCTCCACTAAGGAGATCTCCACTCAAGGGAACACCACTCAGGGGAACTCCACTCATGGGAACATCACTCAGGGGAACACCACTCAGGGGAACTCCACTCAGGAGGTCGCCTTGCCAGACAAAGCGTGGCATTGAGTTCCGCTTAGTTATCTGTAAAAATCGTGATGATGAAAAAAAACATTATCTTTACCATAATTTTCATTGTTCCGCGCCATCATATTTGATAAGCTGGTCTGTCCGTTGAACGAGTATCGGTATACGTAGGTCGGCTCGCTTGACTTTTGAGCATGTAGCTGTGCCATCTTGCCTACGTCTGCTACGAAGAGACGGTCGCCGAGAGCCTGAAAGATTTTTATAATTATATAAAAATATATCAGCATCACGCTGTATCCCGTACACAGCAGAGTAGGCAGAGGGAATCTAGTATTAAGACACTCCATTCTCCACTTTCCGCCCAGTTCTGCATGCATTGCGCGCTTTGCCTCGACACCAGAGCGAAGAAATGGAAATATAAATGTAAATAAATATTTCATTTTCTCGAGTGGGGTTCGAACCCACAACCAGTCGATTTTACAGTTACATTTTGTGCCCCTGCATTACGACTGGCCTTATAAAAAAATATTAAATATATGTATAAAGTATTAAAATATATAAAAAAAATATTTGGAATTATATGGGGCTGCCCGGTGCCCTATGGTAACCTGCTATTTGTGTGATACAGCGTAAAGCTGAAAAACAAATTATTGTGAAATGTATTTACCTGAACCAATTGTGCGTATGTATTTTGACCAACAGGTTTTCCTTCCAAGTAGTGATCTTTGATCTTCTTAGCAACAATGGGTCTGAGTTCTAGAGGCAAGGTGTCATTATACTCGAAAATGTTACTAGCGAGGTATTCCCATCTGGACTCTAACTCTGGCAGGATTGTTGGATCTTTTTGGTAAACTGTGAAATATGAGCAGTTTCTTATTATATACGTATTTAAAGAATTCTTTTAATGATTTATGTCGATTATGTGTTTAAATTTATAGTTAAACGAAAAAATGATTATATAGTTCTCAGTTAAATCAAGTGTTTACATAAACATTTGGGTGTAGTTGTTACCACTTAAGGTTCAGTTAATTCTTCTTTATTTGTCGACTAAAATTACTTGATGTTTAAAAAAAAGAAAAAGATAAGTGCGGTTTGGACTTGTTGTTTGTTATTTTTGTGGCAATAGAAAAGCATGATCAGTAAAAATTTTAACAGTCAACTATTACGACTCCTAAGAATCCACCTGGTACGGACTAACAGACGAATAGACGGACGGAAAATTCGTGTCGGAAGCCAACGATTTCCTTATCAAAACCGGAAAAATTAAAATTGATCGGATTGGGGATTGCATTCATAAGGATCTTGTGTACATCAGATAATTCCAAGTTGCCAGCAATGGCTTCATGATTTAAATAATTTATTTAAAACGTAAAAACAATAGGTATTTGTATTATAAACACAACACTATTGTAATTTGTTGTGTATTTAAGTGTAATTTAATATTTACTCTGTGCATAGGAGACTATTCTTAGAAACATAAAAGATAAGATAACCAACCGAACACGTGAGATATTACTTGAAATGAATATGCGAGTAAAATGCACTTTACTTTTCTGTATAAGTGTTTATTAGATATAAAATATTTAATTCATGGGAGTCTAGTATTGAGACACTTCGTTTTTTCGGCCGCCGATTTTTAGGGGCGGAAATTAACGCTGTGCTTTGTCTCGACACCAGAGCGAAGAAATGAAAATATTAAATATTTCATTTCATGGAGTTCATTTCATCATTTTCAAACTAACTATACGTAATAAAGACAATTATGAAGTAAAACGTTTTTTGTTTAATTCCTTATAAGAAAATAATTAAAGCCGTCGTCGCACAGTGGCAAAGCGTTAACAGCCGGACGCCTGTTAACGCGACAGGTGTAAGTTCGACTTCCAAAACTTTTTTAAACACACTCACACACTGTACTCGGTATTTTTTGGATAACATATCTTACTCCTCTAGCCATTTAAAAAAACGTTCATTAGGTACCTCAAAATTCAATATGCTTGACTAATTTAAAGTTAACTAACGATTATCGAATGTTTATAATGTAAAAATGATAAAATTTACTATAAAAAATATAGTTTTTACCAGCAGCAGGATACAATCCTTCTTCAGATGTGACAGATGTGATGAGAGGCGACCGTTGCATGTCTCCAGCCGCAGTTGCAATATACGGGTACTTGGATAGGAAAGGATCCTTCGTGCCTACAGCTTCTGCGGTTGGCGTGAATATCGTGAAGAGGTTAACTCTCCAATCCTGTAGATTTAAGATTATTTTTAAAAAGTTTTTAGAGTTGTGTACCTCAAAATAAATAATGTAAATTCTTATAGGTTGAGCTCACAAATTTAAGTCTGTTAACTAATATAAGCCACCTTCGCGTTGATTTACCTTCATGAAATTAATACGTAACCATCAGTGGGCATGCCCAACGAGAAGAAGATGTTGCTAGTTCTTCTATAATCAGATAGTTAGATAATAATAACAATAATAATAATAACAATTTTTATATATACTTATTAATAAAAGGTAATACAAACTATCTATACTAACTGAATGTAGCAGGATTTGGACCCACGACTCATGGATACTGTCCGCTCGCCCTGATCACTAGTGG
This sequence comes from Heliconius hermathena, assembly GCA_013403705.1. Taxonomy (NCBI): domain Eukaryota; kingdom Metazoa; phylum Arthropoda; class Insecta; order Lepidoptera; family Nymphalidae; genus Heliconius; species Heliconius hermathena. The sequence continues at coordinate 1,753,790 of JAAIXJ010000056.1, forward strand.
AGGCCATACAAGTTATCGGTGTATGTGCAGGCCGAACAAATATCAATATTGATATATTATGCCGCTCGGTTTTGCTGACGCGCCAGCATAACCCAGCCTGTGTGGCGGCCGGCGAGCGTGCCTGACACAGTTCTCAGTTATTAATAGTTTGAAATAAAGTTTTCCATCTATTGATAAATAATTTTTGAAATCGATTTATGTACAATTTAATTCATTTATCAAATTAACCAGAAAAATACTTTTTTTTAATAAACAGCATTTAGACCATTGAGGGCGATCTCTTTTTCTGTTCTACAGAACAAGTTAATACTTGTTCTGTAGCCAAGTATAGCTCACATCATCCTCGCCTATTGTAGTTTGGTAGGCACTGTACACAGTACCTAGTAGGTGTCCTACATACATCGTCACGTAGCTCGACTGAGAGTTCATGGCAAAACTGTGCTTGGAAACTGTAACGTGTATGTGCAATATGAAACTTTGTTATACCTGTTAGTTATGCTTGTACGGCTAAAACAATCATACAAAACCTAACCATATATAGCCTCCATAAGCCACATTTCTTTTTAAAAAATCTTAAAAATATTGAATTTTTCTAGTGTAGTTGAAAACTTATCGAACAGGTACACACCACACCGCGTGAACAGGATCAGATCTAATTTCCGTACTCTTGCAGAATAACCGGAATAACCGGATAAAATATGCATTAATGTCCTACACATTTATGTAAGAATTTGTATCTTAGTCCATTCGTACCATTAAGGCAATCATGGCGCAGAGGGACAGCTTCATTGACAGTGTAGGCACGATGGTTGTGGGTTTTATCCCCACTCTGAAGAATGATCATATTTGTAATGATAACATAATTTTAATTTTCCCACTTTGTTAGTTAAAGCGCGGCGTTAAGTTCACAAGGCATTTTTTGTTTTTTTAAATTTAGTGTTGTTTTTGTTTCTAAAGTGTAGGTGTATAAAATTAGATAAAATATATAATTCACTGTTAACATATGTTATTAATAGCAAGCTACTCACAAACATCTCAACTTGGGCTTTAACCAGTACTTCTGCAGGTCTGTACTTCAGGCAGTCCGCCATTTCGCGGTTCGTCGAAGTGGGGCAACCGACGATAGAAGATAAAGCCTTGGCTTTCTCAGCTGGTTTCGTCGCGTGAGTCCAGGAGCACAACGCGGACCCACTGAATGCTATGCCTCGGTGGAATGTACCTTGGGATTTAATTATGCTTTTTTTTAAATTATTTCATATTGTAACCTGCATATAGCGAGATAAGTAGGGAGAGCCTGTGTCGGGACAGTCTGTTTTTTACTTTCTATCCAAATACGAGACAATGGGTGGACAAAATAGGTATTTGGTGTTAATCAATTCTCAACATTTATATTTGCAGCTATTAAGTTCTTCATATTTTTTTGATTCAATAATGTCATCAATAAAACAGAATATATTATTTTCCAAATTTATATTTTGCACCCAGTACCCGTATCAAGGCTAAATATTTCTAATTTATTCGAAGAATAAATGGGTAAAGGTACACATTTTATGACAAAATATAAAAAAAGTATATAGGAAATCAATTTTTTATGAATATGACTACTCAAAGTTACGTGTTTCTAAGCATGCAACCGATCATAGTTTTCATTACCAAATGGTCAATTAATTCTAATTAGCATTACCTACGTAACTAAAATTTAAGAGAATTCTAAACGTTTGTCTAGAATAAAAAGCAAAAAAAAACGTTTGTTGTATTGAAGCTCTTTTTGATTTTTTTTGTTTTTTAGTATTTGTTGTTATAGCGGCAACAGAAATACATAATTTGTGAAAATTTTATCTGTCTATCGTGGCTCGTGAGACATAGCTGGTGACAGACGGACAGACGGACATCAGAATCTTTATCATCAGTGATAGGTCCCCGTTTTACCTTTAGGGTACTCTAAGAAGCTGTGTACATCCAAAAAAATATACATAAAAAGCTTAATAGTTGTTTCAAAGTTCATCGGTCGTTTACCTGCCTCCATATAGATATGTAGATAGTAGTGTGTAGGTTAATATAAAACACTTGTTCAAATTTTATATTAGTCTTAGTTCAAGTCATAATTATAATGTTTCACAATTTATACTACTTTTAATAAATACCCAAGTTAAGCTGGTTGTTAGTTGGTCATGAATGGCTGTATATACACATAATGACTGTTGGTTCGATTCGCAAAACCCCTAAAACCTGACTAGGTAGAACAGTGTTTTAGACTTTGTTCTCCACATATTTTAACATTTTAGGCAAGTTTGTAGATAAAATATTTTTAAAAGACCTATAATATACAGGGTGGAAGTGTCAGCACCACTTTAAATGAAACCATAGTTTTAACTACTCCATTAAAGCCTAATATAATTAAAAAAAAACCTAAAAATTAAAAAGCGATTTTTTTAAACAAAATAATAATAATCAAATTGTCGTTTAAAATAAAACGCCATTTGTCAAGAACGAAGTACGCATACATTAACCTTTCAAAGGGAAACCGTCGCGGCGGCAAAGTTCAAAGTTGATTAACCTTTAGTAGTATTTTTGTAGTAGTATACGTTTACGTTATTCGCATTTTTGCGTAACTGCGTCACACGAAATACAGGTATGGATAAACGTCGTGAAATGAAAAAACATCCTACGTCTAAACTGTTGAGTTATCTTGATTAATTTCTTTAGGTATGGGTTTCAAATATTTTACCCTATATGCTGTTTCCGTAAAAGGAGCGCTGTCTCTTCCATATATACAGGATATAAGCTAGCTGTTTTTCTCTCTTACCTCGTGATAACGGTGACAGGTAGTGATAATGGACACTGGCACCTCCAGCGGAACAGCCAGTCAGTGTGATGCTATCAGGGTTACCACCAAACATCATGATGTTATCTCGAACCCATTTTAGAGCAAACGACTGATCTTTTAGTCCGGCGTTCCCTGGTATTACTTCGTCGCCTGTACTTAAAAATCCTGTGAGGAAGAATAAAATTGACTTCATTTTTTATAGTTTAATAATGTTTCAATAATTACGGAAAAAAATATTATCAATCTTCATTTTCGCTGACGTGACGTGCAGTTTCGTCACTCAACACACAATACTTCCAGAATTCGGCGAAAAGTGGGGAACGTATCTTAATAGTTAGTACTAGGTAGATAGGCCTCCAATTAGACAGACCCTGCCAACAGCCGGGATTAATCCCAGGAGGAAGAAGATAGGCCTTTATTTTTTTATTTCTTATAAAAACCAGAACTCGTGGTACAGTCATAAACAACTGCAACATTCAAATGCTTTCATTAATCAGCATTTAACTAATGTCGATACATAAATTTGGTCCGGCTTAATGCTAATTAATCGCAAAGTGTAATCGTAAATCGCGTCTAAGTGGAGATTATATAAATCAATAATGACTGCAGTAAATCATTCATCCTTAACATAATTATTGGCACTGTGTGTTGAGTGGCGGAACTCCTCAAATTGCCTCAACGCCAGAACGAAGAAATGGAAATATTAAATATTCATTTCCTCGAGTAGGAATCGAACCCTCAACCTGTCACGTTTATAGTCATACTTTGTGCCCCTGCACCACAATTGGCTTCAAACATCACGCAGCGAGATTTCAACATGTTTCTAATATTTGTAATTTAATAAAATATAGAATACAGAATACCAAAACTCATGACGCGCTTTGTCTAATAAAGCGCTGAAATAAAAATAAATTAAATATATTTTAATTTCCCCGAGTGAGATTCGAACCCACAATCGTCGCGTTTACGGTGGCTTACTACTAGATGCAACTACAAAATAAATAAAATTAAATAGCCTTTTAATACTTAGAGTAAACGGAATAGCAATAGAAACACATATGTATAGCTAATGAATGAGGGTAGACGTGGCGTAAGGGCACAAAGTGTGGCTGTAAAGTCGACTTGGTGTGGGTTCGATCCCCACTAGAGGATATGAAATATTTATTTAAAGTTATATTTTCATTTCTTCGATATGGTGTCAAAGCAAATCGCGGTGTTGAGTTCCGCCACTCAGCACGCAATGCCTCCAGAACTCGCCAGAAAAGAAACGAAGTGTCTTGGTCTACACTTGGTTCTGTTTACCCAGCTGTGCGCGGGATACAGCGTGAAGCTGAAAAAAAATTGAAATATACATTTTTATTTTACCTAGCGGCCCCAATCTGTAATTAAGCGTGACAACCACAACATCTTTGTCCATAATATGTGATGCTTCATACAAGGACCCGCTCCCATACATGTAAGCACCGCCGTGGATGAAGATCAGCACTGGTAGAGATGCTGCGGCATTGACATTTGGCGTGTGGACGTTCACGAACAGGCAGTCCTCGCTTCCTGTTTTGAAGAGAATGGTATTAGTTTTTGTAGTATAGTGGTCGTTGTGAGTTCGATTCCCACTCGAGGGAATGAAATGCTTAATATTTTCATTTCCTCGCCTCGGTAACGAGGCAAACATGTCATTTAGTTCAGCCAGTCAACACGCAATGCCTTGAGAATTCGACGGACAGTGGGGAATGTTCTCGTGCCGTTTCCGACGGAATGTCTTAGTACTAGGTTCCCAAGTTCGCTCTTCCTACCTTGCTATGAGTGTGCACATACACGGCATTAAGTTTTTGTAGTTGAACGGCGTTACCGCTTAATAAAGGTTAACACTGTATCCCGCATATAGAAGAGTAGGCGAAGGGATTTTAGTGCTAAGACTTTCTGTTCTGAAATTTACGCCAATTTTCTCACATTTTGTCTTCCAGAGATGGACAATGAAAATAATTAAACTTACAATCGTTGCGTTTATAGTCGGGTAATTAAAAATATCTAAGCAAAAAGAACTCAATTTGTTATTTACAACATTTGTGTTTCACAACTATAACGTGGTATAGAAGAAATAAACATTTTCTTATATCAGACACGAATCTACAACCATCACGTATTGTCAGACTAATCCTAGTTGAACTACGATGAGTCAATGACGTAAAAATATAAGGCTAAATATTCTGAAAGCTAAAAAAAATTCTATTTCAAAATTAAAATTCCAACAGTAATACATACACACTTAGTAATAACTAGAATTAATTTTTTTGGTATAATTTTTAATATTTTATAATATAAAAATAAAAATTCTAGAAGGTTATTATTCTTATAAATGAATAATTTCCATTAAAACAATAGAAACTATGATATTATATTATAACAAAATTTGAATTTCTATACATTATTCATGCATACAAAAATTATAAAGTCTATTATGGGGACTTAAAACATATAATATTTCAGAAAAGAATTGTAGTTAAATTGTTAATATTTAAAGTTTTTCATATTTTGCGGAGATTAGGTAAGTAGAAAATTTTGTTGGTGCCACATTGATGAACTAATGATCATAATAACGGAACAAACGAACGATAAACGCCGTTTGTATATTACGAAGGTAATTTGCGGAACTTAACGTCGCACTTTGCCTTGTTATCAGAGCGATTAATAGTCGCATACTGTTGCCCTCATGCCACGACGGCATTAATTAGCTTTTTTTTTATTCAAAAATAAGAAATAATACCATAATAAGAAATAGTAACATATAAATATTTTACTGTTAGAAAACGGAAGTGGTTAACATTTAAAGAAAGTAGATAAAAACTTACACGAGTTTGGTAACATTATTTAACATGGGGCAAGGATCTGAGCATCACGGAAACACTGAAAAATGGAACACGAAAAGATTCTTTCTAACAGGATGCGGATGAAACACATATAATAGAAAGTGATTGACAGACAACGAAACACGTGCCCACCCCGGAATAGTCTTGTGCCCACCCCATCAATTTTATATAATGACAGGTCTTTTCAAACTAGTCCAAGTCCCCCTAAAAATATCTCTAGATACACTCATGCATGAAGGTTTCGTGGGAACTGTAGGAGCAAACTAAGTGAGTATTTCTCAAAATTCTTACGGGAACAGGAAACAACAGGATTTTACGTTTCACAGTCCAAGAGGACAAAGTTACGTGCTACGACTCATATAATGACTTTTTTTTAGAAATTTTATAGGTCTTTAATCTGAAGATTATTATGAAGATTATGTCCGATCCATCGTATCGAACAAACAAACTTAAATACTATCTATTTAGCTAAATCATTTCATTAAAAAGTAATTTAGTTTCTATTGTAACATTTAAGCTAAACTTTATAGCGTTGGTAGTAAAGTAAGACATTGTTACTAATTTCCTATTGTTATTGATTCGTGACTAAAACATAAATGGCTAGTAATATTTTATAACTTTTATATATTTTAAAACCCTTCAGACCTTGACGTACTATTTGGTTACTTTGTTGAAGTGGACGGTGCTAACGTAGTTTCAATAATAATATTTTTTATAGCTAATGAATTGTTGTTGTAGGTTTACGCTGTATACCGCACATACAGGGTAGGCAGAGGGAACCTGGAAATCTAAGCCTAATGTTATGACACTTCGTTTCCATTAAGATACATCCGTCTCCTAAATCTTCGCTCTGGTAACGAGGCAATGCGCGGTTTATTGATTTTTTTTTTGCTAAGTTATTTTACAAGAAAGTTTTCTCAGTCAAAGTGAATATAATAAATAAAAAAAATCTTTTATAAATCTAGATACTTAGGACCTTGAATAAGTTCTCGTTGTTTTTGGTCCTAATATGTATGTATGTAAAAAAAATATTACAATATTACTTGTAATGTGTAAGTGTATAAAATAATACATGAATAATTTAATTTCGTACATGTACATTATAGCAAAAAAGGATTGTTGAGTCAAAAGTGGGTTCCGTTGCAATTCTACTCCTCCTAGACCGTTAAACCTACAGCTCTGAAATTTTGCAGGAACGTTGTGGACGACGGTGATCCCAATAAGTAGTTTGGTACTTATTTAGAAAACGTATAAAAAATTGAACGTAGCGAGACTCGAACCCGCGCCTCCTGGAAACCGACCAGTTCAAATTTTTATACGTTTTCTAAATAAGTATTTTTCTTTCCTAAGTGTGAAATAACACTTTTAAAATGTTTAAAAAAGTAGTTTGGTGATAATTGTAATTATTATTTTATTGTATTATATTATTGTAATTATATTATTATTGTTATTATATTATATTGTATTAGGACCTTGAATAAGTTGCTGCTGTTTTTTGAAAGATGGCGTTGCGGCACTCTGTGCATGGAATTTCCTACGGTAACGAATCGCCAAAGTAGTACTATATGTAACCTCAAATTATAGTAGAATAGTGTTTACTACAGTGTCAACTACATATTTATTTTCCCTTTGTGAAAATGTGTACTTTTGTGCNTATATATATATATATATATATATATATATATATATATATATATATATATATATATATATATATATATATATATATATATATATATATATATATATATATATATATATATATATATATATATATATATATATATATATATATATATATATATATATATATATATATATATATATATATATATATATATATATATATATATATATATATATATATATATATATATATATATATATATATATATATATATATATATATATATATATATATATATATATATATATATATATATATATATATATATATATATATATATATATATATATATATATATATATATATATATATATATATATATATATATATATATATATATATATATATATATATATATATATATATATATATATATATATATATATATATATATATATATATATATATATATATATATATATATATATATATATATATATATATATATATATATATATATATATATATATATATATATATATATATATATATATATATATATATATATATATATATATATATATATATATATATATATATATATATATATATATATATATATATATATATATATATATATATATATATATATATATATATATATATATATATATATATATATATATATATATATATATATATATATATATATATATATATATATATATATATATATATATATATATATATATATATATATATATATATATATATATATATATATATATATATATATATATATATATATATATATATATATATATATATATATATATATATATATATATATATATATATATATATATATATATATATATATATATATATATATATATATATATATATATATATATATATATATATATATATATATATATATATATATATATATATATATATATATATATATATATATATATATATATATATATATATATATATATATATATATATATATATATATATATATATATATATATATATATATATATATATATATATATATATATATATATATATATATATATATATATATATATATATATATATATATATATATATATATATATATATATATATATATATATATATATATATATATATATATATATATATATATATATATATATATATATATATATATATATATATATATATATATATATATATATATATATATATATATATATATATATATATATATATATATATATATATATATATATATATATATATATATATATATATATATATATATATATATATATATATATATATATATATATATATATATATATATATATATATATATATATATATATATATATATATATATATATATATATATATATATATATATATATATATATATATATATATATATATATATATATATATATATATATATATATATATATATATATATATATATATATATATATATATATATATATATATATATATATATATATATATATATATATATATATATATATATATATATATATATATATATATATATATATATATATATATATATATATATATATATATATATATATATATATATATATATATATATATATATATATATATATATATATATATATATATATATATATATATATATATATATATATATATATATATATATATATATATATATATATATATATATATATATATATATATATATATATATATATATATATATATATATATATATATATATATATATATATATATATATATATATATATATATATATATATATATATATATATATATATATATATATATATATATATATATATATATATATATATATATATATATATATATATATATATATATATATATATATATATATATATATATATATATATATATATATATATATATATATATATATATATATATATATATATATATATATATATATATATATATATATATATATATATATATATATATATATATATATATATATATATATATATATATATATATATATATATATATATATATATATATATATATATATATATATATATATATATATATATATATATATATATATATATATATATATATATATATATATATATATATATATATATATATATATATATATATATATATATATATATATATATATATATATATATATATATATATATATATATATATATATATATATATATATATATATATATATATATATATATATATATATATATATATATATATATATATATATATATATATATATATATATATATATATATATATATATATATATATATATATATATATATATATATATATATATATATATATATATATATATATATATATACCAGTGCTAGCTATTTAGCCAGAGGCTGTGGTGCTAAATATTAATTAAAAATACTTTTATAAAAACAGCTTTCTTGACTTTTTTATAGTGTGTTGTATTTTACAAATCAAGATCTTTCATTTGACACCTATGTCAGGTGGGTTGTGCAAAAAGTTGTAATACCATGGCGGCCATTTTATATAAACAACAAAATTGATTATATGTAATTTCATTGTTAGCAGAACTGAAGTCGTAATCCAAATTTCAGTTTAATCACGAATCTATCAACTAGATTTCAGAAAGATACACTAACGCACATACTAACACGGCAAGTTAATTGCAAACTTGAAAAAATAAACAAGGGCCCTATCTAGACTGTTTAACTTTAATTAATAAGCGTGGCCGTTGTGGGCTTGTTCTCCACTTGGGAGAATTAATTGTTATTTCTTAATATTTTCATTTTTTCGATCTAGCACCAAGGCAAAGCGCGGAGTTGTGTACCGCCATTCAACACACAATGCCTCAAGCATTTGGAAAGAGCGGAACGGAAGTGTCTTAATGGGAACGGAGTGTCTCAACAGTAGGTTCCAATGTTCCCTCTACAGTGCTATGTGCGGGATACAGTGTGTAAATAAAAACATAATATGTTACCAGTCACTATATCTTCGAAGGGTTCGTATTGGAGACATACGGATAGAGGCTTTGTGGCATCCCATACTCCGAGCCAAGGTTTTACTTGCTGTGGCTCCTGTAAACAAAAGTTATTACAATACAGTGTTTTTGATAGTATATTTTACAATTTTATATATTATAAAAGTTGTTTGAGTCCCCACTCGACGGAAATTAAATTATTTTCATTTTCTCGTTGTGGTTGACGACGTTGAGTTCAGTGGCGACAACACGTAATATCTCGATTTGGGAAGTAAAGTGGAGACTAGGTTCCCTTGTGTGTTCTATTTATAGCTTTATTTTACATCAAATGTATTATTTTGCATAAAGTTATTAATAAAATAACTTTAATAAGGTTTTTCTAATTATACATATACCTAATACAATATATTACACAGAAACTCACAGATAATATTTTATATAGCACTATTTTTGAATAAGCCTTTGGTTTGCTAAAAAACGATGGTCATAAGTTCAAATTGGACACGAACAAATTCCTAATTCAATTAAAAGTATAAAAAACAAGCTCATTTTCTATGCGAAATATTGCTTGCTAAAGTAAAACTGGGAAGATTTGTAACGCTTCAATTTCCCTGTTACATATGCAAGATTATTAGAGTGACTTATCACAATTTCACCTAACTTAATGAAATAAATTAAAATATAATAAATATTTATACATTCTTTTCTTCTCAATAATAAATTTGAGGCCAGTCGTGGCGCAGGGGCCAAGTGTGTGCATGTAAACGCGACTGGATGTGAGTTCGATTCCCACTCGAAGAAATAAAATATTTATTTAAATGTATGTTTTAATGTCTTCCCTCTGGTGTCGGGATAAAGCGCGGCGTTGACTTCTGCCCATTCAACACGCAATGCTTCCAGAATTCGGCAAGAAAGTGGAGAACGCAGTGTCTTAACACTAGTTTTCATCTGCCTATCCTGCTGTGTGCGGGATACAGCTTGAAGGTGATTTTATTTTTATTTTTAATAAATATTTGTAATCAGTCACATCCTTGACTGCTGAGTAGAAGAGCTGTAAGTATATTCCGCTATTATCTATACGTATAGTATTATGTGTATCTATTGAGTATGCAACAAAATTTGTATAATTGTATACTTTTTGTTATATTTTTTGATACTATTTTGTATAAATGTTGATACTAAAGTAATTATAAATACCATTAATAACTTGTTGTTTATTAACATTTTTAAAGTGTTATACCACACTTAGGGAAGAAAAATACTTATTAAGAAAACGTATAAAAATTTGAACGTTTTTTAACAGATTTGACCCCGCGCCTCTTTGGAAACCGTCCAAGTGTTCTGACCAACTAAGCCATACGTTCTCATCGAGTTACGTCAAAATTTTTATACGGTTATTCATGTTGCTAGTATCTCTGTAGGGAGATTTTTAAAAAAAGTTCCGGTACCTACTAGAATGCTATTTTTAAAATATTTTTTAACATTTTTAAAATGTTATACCACACTTAGGAAAGAAAAATACTTATTAAGAAAATTCAAATCCCGCTACGTTCAAATTTTAATATATTTTCTTAAGTAACTTGTTGTTTGTATAAATTCAAGGTGAATAATAAATTAAAATGCCATGTGTTAATTAGTTTCACAATCATTTAAATTATTTTTATCATTATTTTTTTGTTAATTTATGGTTTTGTTTTAAAAATATGTACATTTGTAATGAAGAACACAGTATCTACGGCGTTAAGTTCCCTCATTCAACACGCAACGTTTCTAGAATTCGGCGGAAAGTGGGAAACGAAGGGGCCTTAACACTAGATTCCTAAATTCCCTCTGCCTATCCTGCTATGTGTGGGATCATCGTGAAAGTAAAAACAAACCTATACGAGATATGAGAAAAATAAAATAATTCTTTAGTTCGTAAGTTAGTTTAAACATACGTGTTTATTTACTTATATTTTATATTTACCTACGAGTAGTATATTCCTATGGTGAACATATTAAAATCAATTAAATTCTTGCATAAATATTAAGGTTGATGGTTAAGATTATTACGAGCGTATGTACTATATTGTACTAGCGACTCGCTCGCGGCTTCGCCAGCTTGTACTACACAATTATATATTTCCTTATCTGAATTACTTTCGTGATCTATAATAATATTATAATTTTAAAGACAATGGCCATACCTTGAAAGCTAAAGTTTCAGCCAATTTAATAAATATTTTAAATGAAACTATTTTAACCGGATTAATCGCGTATATTTAAGATTATACATTTTGGGAACCTGACGTTTCGAACGCTAGTTTACCCGTGACCACGGACTACCGCAAAGTGTTCGAAACGTCGAGTTTCCAAAATGTATAATCTTAAATATACGCAATTAATCCGGTTAAAAGAGTTTCATTTAAAATGTGTAATAATCGTGAAAATCAAAGAACTTAATAAATATTGTTGTTGCCTATTTGACATATTTTTTTTATTTATAATCCAATTTAAATAAAACTAGCTCTAAATGCTAAGGGAAGTTTGCCAAAAGGCAACATCGTTTAATCCGTTTTTGAGATTAGCGTACAAATGCACAGACAAACAGACAAAAAATTTTAAATCGTTGTTTTAGCTATTATATTATATTAATAATTGTCCCCAATAATATTTTTTTTATATATTTCCAAGTACAGACGCTGATCCGTTACGATTTTATTATAAGTATAGATATAGATGGTAACGATATTATGATCATGTGGAGAAATACAATAATAACTTTGTAAAAATTGTAAATATGTTTCATAATATGTAATTTAAATATTTTAGCAATTATTAGTTTTTTTTTCACTATTAAACTTTTTTGCAGGGTGGCCTCAGATAACTGATCGTTATCGTGTTTCTATTAATTATGGACATTGCGTGCTAAGTGGCATCTTATTTATCGATGAAATGCTTATATACCTATACTAAAATATAAAAAAATAGCTTCACACTTTTACCTACATTGCAGGATCGACAGAAGAACCATTCTATTCCACTCTTGCTGACCCTATTATAGAGACATGTGTGTTGAGTGGCGAAAATCAACGCCGCGCCTTGTCTGCCAGAGCGGGGAAATTAAATTAAATATAATCATTTCGTCCAGTAGAAATCGAACCTATAACAATCACGCTTACAGGTAAACGCTGTCCCATTACATCTAGACGGTCTATAAAATATAATTTGTAGTTTTTATTTTCTTTCTGATTTAGAATCAGCGAAATTCACTTAAAAATATTTTACACCGTTGTCCATATTTTATAAGTATAATATTTATTTTATATTCATTTAATAATTCTATATTTACGCTATTAACTTTTATATAATATCAAAATGAATATATGAAAAAAAAACCTTTTTTATAATATATGTAGATATAGTATATACTTACCCTAAATCTATATTTTCCAACTGGCGGTCTAGCGTAGGGTATACCGTAAAAACTAGCATAGTTCCTCCCTTTAGTTGATACTTTCCATACTCCTTGTAAAACACCGTGAGCTACCCTCACTAAGGGATTGGGACCCTGGCCGCTGACTGATACCGCTACTATAAGAAGAAATAGAAATATTTTTATAGAACCCATTTTCTTAAGTATGCGCGTGCGCACACGTCGATCGCCCGTATTCTACTAAAGTAAAGCCCTACGTACTTATAAGTTATAGTATTACGAAATGCTTATAATATGGACATGGTGCATTTACACGTCCACAAGCTACACTCTTTCATAAACGCTTGAATGCCATTAGCACGCTTTCGAGAGCGTTAGTATGTTCCTGTCAGGCAAGCATGGCAGGCGAAATGTCAAAATTATTTCACCTCATGCGTTAGGTTTATGTTTATGTACGAACTCTACTAGACTAGATAGAATACGAGCCAACGTTAGTAAGTAACAAGTCGCAAGCGTTTGCTGCAAACTATATTTGATGTTGTGTCAAGTAACCGACACTGGTCCGCATCGGTGACAAGCTTGGCAAGCTTCGGCAATAGTTTAAACGTTGCATTATATTTGTAGTCGACGAGTCGTAGGCGCCCTGAAGTAAGATTTTCTGAAGTTTTGAGACTTGTTTTATTATTTTTATTTTTTTTCTCTAAGCTTGTTATATCATTTCTAAAAGGCGACGTTGGTAGGTAATAAATAATTAATCTTGTGCAAAATCAGTCTGTATTCTTCGCTTTATGCCCGAATACAAGACATTCTTTGTTGAGTGGCAGAACTAAACAGCGCGCATTTGTAAGAATATGAAGTAACGTCCACAAATTTTATGGTAGTCTGAATTAATTGCCAATAATTTTAGATTCGAATGAAATGAACCAAAAAAAAGGACAATTTGGAAGTTATTTATATGTCTAATTGAGATTTTTTTAAAAGTCAAAAATAAAAAAGAAACTTTTTTTATATAATCTTTGTATATACGAATAAGACAAAGATTCTGGTTTTTGAACGAGATGAAGAAAGGACGGAATGCAAGATTAGTGTAAAAGGTAAGATATTAGAACAAATGAATGAAGTGGTATATTTGGGAAGTATGTTATTAGAGATGGAAAAGTGAGTGGTAAGAGAGGTAGGGGGAGACCTCGGTTGACCTTCGAAAACACAGTATCGAAGATACTGGAGGAAGGTCACGTAAAAAGCACGAGGACCCCCCGGAGGTCATTTGTGAAGAGTTGATGATGACAGTGGACGAGGCGAAAGAGGTATGTAGCGTTTGACTGTAGCGTTTGACGCCCCGTTCTCTCTGACTACCCCGCTAGGGATAAAGCGTGAAGCTAGTGTAGTGTAGTGTAGTGTATTTGTATTTATTATTAACTACGACTAACCGTCTGTGGTTAGTCGTAGAAACATTTATTGGTTATGTTAGTATAGTTATCTATATTATACTATTATAGGTACACTTAATAGAAAAATGTTTCATTTCTATCGGGCAGAGATGGACAAATTTTAATTGCAATTGACAATTAAATATTAACAAGTGATCATTTGTTTGTGTGGATATCACAATTACCAATTAATTCATTGTTAATTACAGTTTCAGAAACCAGAAGTGAATATTAAAAACAGTAAAATAATATTTTCGAACAAACTAAACCAAATTACAATTCTACTTCGGCTTCGCTCGCTTAAGCTACTGAATTATTTACTTATTATAATACACTGAATTACATTCCTGTTTTAATATATAATGTAGGTTTGCAAAGCACTTAAAGATTACTAATGTGAAAGTTAAAACTATAGGGTTGCATTTTCGTTGGCCCCATAAAGATATTCAATTGTTGTCAAAAAAAAAACAAGTTATCTATAAATACTTAAGTAAACGACACAAACAACAGAATACATAAGGGAGGGTGGGGAAGAGAGGGGGTGGTGTTATTGGAAGAATGTTGCAAATGCCACCTGGCCGGTCAGCTCAGCCAGTTGAGACCCTCAGTTTCCTGATTGAGGCCCGGCTTAAGCGTCCAGCGACCGAGGTGACAGTCGGGGGAGGATAGAAAGTCACTCGAAAGACGACGTCTGACCTCTGGCGGCTGGGTATGCCACTGGGTGATGCTCCTTAGGTGCTGATGCGATACATCAGCGCGGTGGAACGCGTTGGATGTGAGACGGCCGATGTGTACTTCTAGGCGTTCTATTTTTAGGTTACGGTGAAGTGTGGTGTTTTTCACGTAATATAGTGCCTCGGTCACTCGCCAGAGAGTGAAGTTCTGGAGCACCTGCAGGATTCCTCATTGATTGATATTGGCATAGGTGAGATGAGGCACGACCTACGCCTTGTAGAGCGATAGCTTCGTTCTTAGGGATAGGCGGGATTTGAAGAGTAGTCTCAGCAAGAATATTGCGGTCCTCGCTGCGTTGGCGGCTTTCTTGACTTGCTCTGTCATCGATTATCGATAGTCGTCTCTCAATAACGACTTTCAGGGGCCTGCTGGTCCTGCAGGCTCAGCGAATGATGTAATCGTCTGTGTCTTGGCGGTGATAAAAGCG
The DNA here is from genome assembly GCA_013403705.1 of Heliconius hermathena. Taxonomy (NCBI): domain Eukaryota; kingdom Metazoa; phylum Arthropoda; class Insecta; order Lepidoptera; family Nymphalidae; genus Heliconius; species Heliconius hermathena. The sequence goes on from JAAIXJ010000056.1 coordinate 1,770,167, forward strand.
AGCCTCTTCTTCACCAGCCAGTTCAACAGCAGGTCAAGGGCACGCTGGAGTTTCTTGGTTGTGTGGTAGTAGTTCAGAGGTTTCGAGAGCAGGGCAATATCGTCTGCATAGAGCGCCAACATCAAATGCGGCTGCGTTGGAATGTCATCGATGTATAGTGCGTATATGAAAGGTGATAAAATGCTGCCCTGGGGAACTCCAGCAGCGATCGAGTCGATCGATCGATCGATCGAGATCGAGGCTGCTAAACTCTCCACTCTCAGGCGAAATATCCTGTCACGAAGGTAGTCGGCAAGGACATGACGGGGGTGGATGGGCCGGCTGAGAGTACTTTATGAAGTAGCCCCGGATGATACACGCGGATGCTATGTCGAAGAAGGCTGCTATTGCAATATCCTTTCGGTTGATCGCTGCTGTGGCGTAGTGTTCCACTCGGGCCACTGCAGGGGTCGAGTGCTCGCTCGCCAAACTGCTCGCTACTAATATACTTATTTATATGCTGAGAGTGAGGGATTAATGAAACATGAGTCGATGCAGATGTTTATAGCCGGCGTGATGTGTCAACAATTAAATAGATTTTTCTCTAAAATTATTTATAATTTCGAAATATTGCAAAGGACGAATTTTATCTTTGTTTGACGTAGAAAATTAATAAATTATTTAAAAGTATAAGGATTAATACAATTATGGACAAACATCTCTCACAACAAAAAAAATATATTCAAATTTCTATTTTTAGACAGAAATATGCTCACTAAACGTTATCCTTAAAAGATACGACATGTCGTTGACTTTTTTGTTATCTGATTAACAGGAACAATACCCCAGTACTTTGTTTTCATGTAGCACCACTAATAAAGCAGCGCATGTGTGAAAGTGTCTCAACGGGTAGGACTTTACACATATTTATCGTATTTATGTCAAATTATATAAAAATGTACATATAATAAAGTATATATAAACCTACTTATTTAGAAAACGTATAATATACCAAGCGCTCTGACCACTGAGTCATACGTTCTGAGAACGTATGGATCAGTGGTCAGAGCGCCTGGTCGGTTTCCAGGAGGCGCGGGTTCGAGTCCCGCTACGTTAAAATTTTTATACGTTTTCTAAATAAGTATTTTTCTTTCCTAAGTGTGGATTAACACTTTAAAAATGTTTAAAAATATTTAAAAAATAGTTTCTCTCTTGCCAAACGATAATTCTTAGTAATTATCTTTGGGTAGCGGAAATTTGTAAAAATCTCCCTACAGAGATGCTAACAACATAAATAAGTTGTAACAAGCGTATAAAAATTTCGACGTAGCTTGGCGAGAACGCATGGCTTAGTGGTCAGAGCGCCTGGTCGGTTTCCAGG